>JAADXZ010000157.1:0-37109 GCA_023338055.1 Phytopythium mirpurense
CCGATGTACGGCCGCGGGTGAGCGACGTCGCTGTCGTCCGTGCGAAGAAGATAGCAGGTGAACAGCATGGTAAACTTCTGAAGTGGTCAGGCGAAAGACACATGTGTGCTCGAAAAAACAGCTTGTCAGTTAAATCGATTAAATGTTCTTTCGTTTTTCTATATCACGTGTATAGACAAGTAGAAAACGTTCAGGTGTCGTGTTTTTATCCCTGAACTGCTTATTTTTATAACCTGAATTTGTCCGCCGGACAATTGAAATAAAATTAAGCCTACAATTCAGAAAAACAAAAATAAAATTGAGCCTACTGATTTTAATTAAAGTTGACTCCGCTGCAGACGTGTGAGCGTTTTTGATTGGCTACGGCGGCTTGAAATCAGTACATTTCATTGCAAGGAGCCATGCAAGATGCGTGAGTGACATGATTAGACAAAATTAGTTTACGTGTCTGTAATTAGTGAATAATCCATACCGATTTCGAATTGAAATTTGAATGTGGTACGGATTTAAAATAAACCGTACAGTTATTTCTACAGAGAGTATTGATTTGGGGGATTATGTTATAGCTATTATGGCCAATCAATCGTAACTGGATAATATGGCTTCAGTTTTCTCCATGAGTCAGGACTGACGGTTCGAAGATGTACTGAAATATGATCGAAACAAACCTAACCGCGTATTTTGGTATGACACGATGTACACGACTCTACCCGCCAACTGAGGCGCCTCCATATTCTTCGAGGGTCGCAACTACTGTTATAGTAGCAGATTTTGCCTGGCATAGATATACTATTTTATATAGAATTACTTTGACTGTTTTTGACATCATTTTAAATAATTCAACAATATAATGATAAAAAGCAAAAAATAATTAAAGTGGAAAGTAAAACACAATAAAGACATTGTGATTGCTGATGATGATGCAATTCTATTTGTTTCCTTATAACTTTATGTTTTGCAAGAACTATTTTTTTACCGTTGCAATAGCGAAAATACTAATACAGAGCTTCTTATAAGTTAGAAGAGGCTCTGCGTACAGTACTGTACTGTACTTAATGGCGATCGTCCAGCATCAACAGAATAGGGCGAACCAATCAACGGTTTTTATCCTATTTTTCAAGTCCAGCAAGAGAAATAGCGTCGGCCAATCAAACGCTCGAACCATCGGGTGAACCAATCAAATCTAATTATTTAGCCTTACGCGTTCCGCCGTTGGCAGAGAACCCGATCCTGTGCCGCAAAAGGAAGCGCCTGGTTGCCTCCCCCCGCACTTCGTCCCTGCCCCCGCCACCACCGCCACACGCGCCCAGTCGCCATGATCCACAGCGAGGCCACGGGCGTCACGGATCCGCTCCTGCCGACGCACAGCCGCGGCCACTCGCAGTCGCTGCCGGGGTCGCCCTCCGACCTGGCCGACGGCGGCGGCCGCCCCGGCGGCGACCGCTCCAGCGGCGCCCACGCCCGCGGCGGCAAGCCCGACCTGACGCCGGAGCGCACGCGCGAGAAGTACCTCAAGCAGCTCGGCTACACGCCGCTCATCTTCAAGGTCCCTCGCCGCTCTCGGTCGTAGCGTGGGGACGCGTCACTTACTCCCCCCGCGCCGCTGCTCGCCTGGTTGGTTGCTTGGTCCGCAGAAAGTGCGCCAGATCGGCAACCTGATCGTCTCCATGTCCCCGATGCGCCAGCGCCCGCGGGTACAGTACGCGCCTACTCTTTGAGCGCATTGCTAGCTCTCACTCAGCCAGCGCGAGGGCCTGTCCCCGTCCGCGGCTCACGACCGCTGTGGTGCGCAGGGCCCGGGCGAGGAGCACGTGGGCGACGCGTTCGCGTTCCACAAGTCCGTCATCCCGTCCAAGGGCTCCATCCGCGGCTCCGTGTTCAACCTGGCGGGCGCGACGCTCGGCGCCGGCGCGCTGTCGCTGCCCTACGCCGTGGCGGTGTCGGGGCTCGGCTTCGCGGTCGCGCAGCTGCTGCTGGCGGCGGCCCTGACGGTCTACACGATCCGGCTGCTCATCCGCGCGGGCGACATCACCAAGTGAGCGTCGCCTCGGCTGGCGGCGCGTCTGGGCGGTCTCGTTGGCCCGCACTCACTCACGCGCGTTCATGTCGGGGCCGCAGGCTGCAGTCGTACGAGGACCTCGCCATGTACTGTTTCGGGAAGAAGGTGCGCGCTGCTGCTATTGCAGCGACCGGGTTGGATTTAGAGCCCGGAGGCCGCGATCGCTGACGCAAACCTCTCTCTCCCTCTCCCTCTCTCTCTCTATCTCTCTCTTCCTATGCGTGCATGTGTGTACGTACAGGTGGCCATCTTTGTCGAGCTCAACATCCTCGTCTTCTGCTTCGGCATCTCGGTCGCGTACCTCGTCACCCTGGGCGACATCGTGACGCCGCTCGGGCAGCTCTACTTCGGCGTCGGCAGCGTCCTGGCGCAGCGCTGGGTGCTCATGACCATCTCGTGCGGCTGCGTCATGCTGCCGCTGTCGCTGCTCAAGGACATCAGCAGCCTGCAGGTCTCGTCCATCATGGGCGTGCTGTCCATCATCTTCCTCGTCGTCGCGGTCTGCATCCGGTCGATCATGATCGCGCACGCCAACGGTCTCCCGGAGGGCATCAGCTGGGTGATCAACCTGGACCAGGGACCCAACTTCATGCTCAGCGTGCCGATCGTCATGTTCGCCTTCACTTGCCAGGTACTGTTCGCCCGCCGTGCTGGGGCCCCCTCCCCTGTCCATGCGTTGCGGCACGACTCGCCCACTCACTCGCCCGTTTCGCCAATCGCTCGCCAGGTCAACGTGTTCTCCATCTACACGGAGCTGCAGCGTCCGTGTATCCGGCGCATGAACAAGGTCGTCGACCGCGCCACGATAGTCTCCTTCATGGTCTACCTCGTCATCGGCGTCGTCGCGTACCTCGCGTTCGGCCCAACGCTGGCCGAGCCGCAGTTCAAGGGCAACATCCTGCTCAGCTTCCCGCTGCACGACACGCTGATCGCTGTGAGCCGCGCTGCCATCACGTTCACGGTGGCCGTGGCCTTCCCGCTCAACATTTTCCCGTGCCGCTTCACCATCGACATGATGTTCTTCGCGGACGCGCGCGACTCGTGCACGCGGCACGTGGCCGTGACGACCGGGCTGGTGGTCCTGGCGCTGCTGCTCGCCATCTTCTGCCCGAGCATCAACGTGGTCTTCGGCATCATCGGCGGCACGTGCTCCACCGTCGTGTGCTTCTGCCTCCCGGCGGCCTTCATCCTCAAGCTCGAGGACGGGCCTGTGCTGGGCCGCAAAAAGATCGGCTCGCTGCTGCTCTTCGCGGGCGCCGTCGTGATCGGCGTGGTCGGCACGGGCGTGACGGTCTGGTCGAGCGTCTTCCTCGGCTGAGCCAGTTTTGAAAGGGCGGGAGCGGCTCAAGGGGGACAAGGAGGCGGACGGAACGGGTTGAAGTGCTACTTGAAGTGGCTCTCGAAGAGCGCTTTTCGAAAAGCGAAAAGGTCACTGATTCGGGGGTGGAGATGGGGCAGTCAGCCGTAGACGCGCGTTGATTGGCTCTAACAAATTCAAACCCTCTTTCAATTGGCTGAAAACAAATGTCGCTCGCTCACTCCAGGCACAGAAACGATGCAGCCATCACACTCGGATCCATAGTCAAGCCAAATCAAAAACATCGCAGCACACGACAGTACTACAGAAAAGAGCGTGCATCATCACCTCCGGCCGCCAGCGAGCAGTTTCCGCCTCGCCCTTGGCCCCACGCACGCTCGCTCGGACGCACTGGCAGTCTGCGGACGCCCCCACACACACACACACTTCACACGCAGTGCGTAGGGATCCCAGGCACCGACTACTGGCTGGCCGCGCCCCCTCTCTCCCCCAGAGGCCCATGCCGGCGACCGCCAGCCTGCAGACGCCGCCCTCGGCCGCCGCCGCCGAGCCGCCGAGCTGTCCGTACTGCGCCAACGTGAAGCTCCTGCGCGAGATCCTGCCGCCCAAGCGCTGCGACTACGTACGTCTCTCTCTCTCTCTATATATATATATATATATGCGCCTCCTTCGCTCACGCCAAGGCCCGGCCCCAACCACACCCGTCCGCAGTGCCGCCAGTGGCGCTGCCAGTTCTGCACGCTCAAGTTCCCGCTCCTGGGCGTGCGCAGGGTGCTGCCCAAGGTGCTCAAGGGCAACTCGCGCATCTGCCTGCAGTGCTTCAACCACCACTGGCGCCAGAACGGGCTCTCGGCCGCCGCCCCGCGCCCCGTCAAGCACTCGCCCTCGCTCCCGGAGCTGGCCGATCTGCGCCACAGCCGGCGCGCGGGCGGCTCCTTCCTGCGCGACTCGCTCATCGACGCCGGCCGCCGCGAGTCGCTGCTGGTCGACGACCTCTGGGCCGGCTCGGACGCGCTCGGCAGCCGCTCCGCCCGCCGCCTCTCCTTCCTGGACGAGGCGCTGGCGGCCGCCGACAGCTCCGCGGCGTCCGCAGCCGCCCGTCCAGCCCCTGGGAAGGCGGTCTCGGACGCCAAGGGCGCCGGTGAGGCCGATGGGGCCACTGGGGCCAGTGGTGGGGCCAGTGGGGCGCCGCGCCGCCTGGCCTCGCTGCTGGGGCTCGCCCCCATGGGCAGCGACCCGGCGGGCCTCGCGCTCGTCTCGGCCGTGGAGCTGTGGCTGTCGCTCTTCGCGGCCGCCATCCTGCTCGTCATGGCGCTGACGGACGCCCTCTCGCTGCAGCAGCGCGTGTGCTACTGCGTCGCCACCTACGGGCTCTTCCTCACGCTGCACCCGTGGGTCCACGCCCACCGCCACCCCCCGCCCGCCAGCAGCGAAGGCGCCGAGCCCGCGACGCCACTGGCGCCGCCCGAGAAGGCGAGCGCCAGCTCCGAGCCCGTCGGCCAAGAGAGCTCGGCCGTGGCGGCGCCTCGGACGAGCAGCCCCGGCCCGGGGTCCATCCCGCCGGCCTACCTGGCCAAGAAGAGGGAGATCGAGGACACGGTCGCGTACTACCTGAGCCCCAAGTGTCCGTGGAAGCAGGTGCGCCGCTCCGACACGTGCACCATCTACGAGTTGACGGGCAACAAGACGCCCTTCCCGATATTTAAGCTGGTGCGTGCTCTCCAAGCCTCCCTCCCTCCCTCCCTGCCTGCCTGGCAGTCTGCCTGTCTGCCTGTACTAGCGCCGACCGCTCTCGACGCTGACGCGGCACTCACCTCCGCCTATTGTTCGGCTGTCTGCGCAGGAAACGTTCATCACGGGCATCTCGATGGCGGACTTCATGGCGCACATCCGCAGCACGCGCCTGCAGGACCGCTCGATCTGGGACGTCAACGCCGCCAACTTCGAGGTCATCGAGACCTTCGACTGCGCGGACGCCGGGCTCTCCGTCTGCGTCAACACGCAGAAGCCCTTCTTCGGCGGGCTCGTGGCCTCGCGCGACTTCTGCATGCTCTACCTCAACAAGCCCGACGCGATCGTCTTCACGAGCGTCGAGCACCCCAAGGTGCCTCCGCGGCCGGGCTCAACGCGCGCGCACCTCTACATCTCGCTCTACGCCTGCAAGGAGGGCGCGGACGCGAGCGGCACGCCCGGCTTCACGCTCACCAACGTCGGGCAGGTGGACATCCGCGGCAGCTTGCCCACGCGCATGCTCTACAAGGGCACGATGGACAACATGGAGAACGTGCTCGCCGTCTTCCGCGACGCCGGCAAGCTGTTCCCCAAGGCGTCGCGCGCCTAGCGCCGGGCCTAGCGGAGAGAGCCGGCGGAGCAGTCGTTGGCGTGGAGAAGGAGGTGGTCGGCCCTCGCTCTCAAGTCCGAAGCAGGGACCGAACGAGAATCAATCAGCCAACCACCGCGTATGAGTCCTCAACTACTATGCAGGCGATTCTTGACGGCTACCGAGTCCCAGTCTCTCGTCTTTGGCAGGGAAAGCTCCGCCGGACCCACCGGACCCGCCGCGCCTACGCGATGATCCTCAGCGCCGGCCGTGGCGTCGAGGGCCGCAAGTGCGCCGGCAGGATCTCCTCGTAGTAGCGCGCCTGGTGGTCGGCGTAGAGCTTCTCCAGCGCCGCTCGGTACGTCCGCTGCAGGCTCCGGACGTCCTCGGCGGTCGGGTGCGTCGTGAGGGGGACGGCGATGGGCGTCCCGGTCACGACGTGCACGGGGACCGCTCGGGGCAGCAGCCCGTAGGGGAAGCCGAAGGCGCCGTCGCCGAGGATCAGCGGCGGCGAGAACTTGAACACCGAGAGGAACGCTTCTTGGGCCGCCCGGAGCCACGAGCCCTTGGGGTTCCGCGCCTGTCATAGCGACAGAGGGGCGTGAGCATTGCTGCTGGCGTCAATGTCGAGGGAGGAGCTCTCTCCAGGCTCGAGGCTCGAGGCGTGAGGCTGCCGGCTCACCTGGAAGAACAGGTCGCTCTCGCCAAACACGAACACGGGCACGATGGGGGTGCCGGTCACGAGCGCCAGCCGGAGGAAGCCCCTGCGCTTGTCGAGGATGATGTCGTTCGTGCCGGGGTGCGCGTCCAGCGCCTGTCAGCGCGTCAAGATCAGATCGACTAGGGTAGAGCGCAACTAGTACAGCACCCCAAGGGGCTCCCAAGCCGCGCACCTCTGCTGCGCCGCCAACGACGATTGCGACCGAGCGCTGGCGCTTGAGCACGGCCGCCAGCGACCGGAAGCTCGCGTCCACGAAGCCCGCGGCGAGCAAGAGGTCTCGCCAGAAGGGCGTCACGAAGTTGAGGCTGACCTGGTAGCGGCGTCGACAGCGCGTCGTAAAGGAAGTCCCACCCGAGCACAAGCCAGAAGGCGGACGACAGACGCCCACGCACCGTCGCAATGGACACGTCCAGGTCGCCGTTGTGGCGCGAGAGCCGCGCCGTGTCCGCCGCCTGCTCGTTGCCGACGGCAGCACCGCCACAGGCGTGAGACGCAGTCTGCAAGCCGCGAGAGCGCCCGTCAAAGTAGGCACACGCGCACGCACAAAGGTGAGCCACGCGCTGATGCCGATGATGCCGTGCGGGTGGACGGCGAAGAGGTAGCGCTTCCGGGCGTCGAACGGCTGCTCCTGGCGCAGCGACAGCGGGAAGTACGCGCGGAAGCCGTCCCACCACCTGCGCGCAGGGCCAATAGCGCTCCTTAGCGACGCGCCCAGCGGCAGTCGAGGGCTCGGAGGGGGCGCAAAAGGCTCCGTGCCAACCAATCGTACCATCCGCGCCGGAAGGCGGCGATCGGGCGCCCGCGGCCGTCCGTCGGCGCCGAGTCGAACTTGACGGCCCAGACCAGGAGCTTCTCGTCGAGTGGGGCAGCGCATCCGCCCGGGCGTTAGCTAGCACAGGCAGACGACTAAGCCCTAGACGGCGGCCTTCTACAGGGGCCGCTCTGCGCGTTCCCACGCACCACGAGCTGGACGGACCAGCCGATTGGCCCGCCGAAGACGAGCACCAGGCCGTTCAGGGCCGCCACGAACAGCACCAAGCCCGTGAAGACGGCCATGGAGAGGCTCACGCGGCCGGCGGCCAGCGGCGCAGGCGGTTGGGCCGGCGCGGACGCGGACGCGGGCGCTGAAGGCGGCAGTGGACACATGGGCGCAGCGACAGAGAGAGACCGATGTGGAGTCCGTCGGCTCTCAGTGAAGAAAGAAAAGCTGAAGACGGCGTCGAATGACGCAACGAGGAGCTACGATCGCGGTAATCGCATTATCCGCCAATCAGAGCAGTCTATTGGGTTCAAATCAGCCAATCGCAGACGCGAATGCCATCATGAACAGCTGGCGGCGAGGTTCAAGTTGAAGACACGGTGCCAGCCAGCTTCAACGCGCTCGCTCGCTACCGTAGCTCTGCGACCGATACGTAGCTGCTTCCTCGCCCCTTGACGCCCCTCCTACCCCACGCCGCGCGCCTACAAGAGGATGTCGCGCTTGCGGAGCTCGTAGGCGACCTCGGCGGCGGCCGGGCGCTCCTTGGGGTCGAAGGCCGTGCACCGGCGCGCGAGCTCGCGCAGCTTGGGCGGGCACTTTGGGGAGAAGGACACCTGGAGCGCGCCCGAGGCGACGCCCTGGAGGATGGCGAAGTCGCCGAGCCGGTCGCCCGCGGCGTTGGTGGCGTCCGCGAAGGGCAGCGCGTGCGTGTCGAGCTCCGAGAGGATGACGCCGAACGAGTACACATCCACGGCCTCCGTGTAGAGCTGCTCGCCGCGCGCGAGCTCGGGCGCGAGCCAGCGCGCCGTGCCGACGCCGGCGGTCATGTCCTGCGCCCGCTTGGCCGCCGACACGCCAAAGTCGCCCAGCTTGGCGCCGTGCTTGGAGTCGAGCAGGATGTTGCGCGACTTGAGGTCGCGGTGGATGATGACGGGCGAGAGCGAGTGCAGGTACACGATGGCGTCGATCGTGTCGACCGCGTACTGCAGCTTGCGCGACTTGTCCCACGTGAGCCCCGGGTTGTGCTCCAGCAGCGAGCGCAGGTCGCCGCCGTCCATGAACTCGAGGACGGCCAGCATGTCGACCAGCTTGGTCCACGCGACGCCGACGAAGCGCACGATCTTCGGGTGCTCCAGCCACGCCATGAGCTTGACCTCGCGCAGGAAGCCCTCGCTCGCCTCGACCGACCCCTGGCTCTGCAGCAGCCGCTTGACGGCCACCGTACGGCCGCGGTAGCGCCCGACCCACACCTCGCCGAACGCGCCCTGCGACAGCTTGCGCACGAGCTCCACGGCATCGTAGTCGACGCGCCACGTGACGAGCACCGGGTCGTGGGACGGGAAGAGCCGGTCGTTGGCCGCCAGCTCCCGCTGGTAGTCGGCGCGCTGGTCGTTGTCGAAGAAGAGCGGCGTCGCCTCGTGGATGGCCTCGCGGTAGCGCTGCTGCCGCTTCTTGAAGATGTAGTCGTACACGGCGCGCGCGATGCCGCCGACGACGCCGAGCGAGACGAGCGTCGCGATGGCCGCGCCGGCCCCGAGCACCACGAGCACGACCACGGCGGCCGTCAGGTACTTCTTGGTCGTGTGCGAGTCGGCGTTCGGCGGCAGGCCCGGGATGACGACGCCCACCGTCGGCGCCGGCGTGGCCGCCGAGTGCTCCCGCGGCACGACGCCCGGGCCGGCGCCGCCCTCCGCGTCCAGGCGGCACACGCCGCGGCCTTTGAGGTACACGAGCGTGCCCTGGGCGCACGTCGTCACGTCCGCCAGGCCGATCTGCAGCTCCGAGAGGCCCGCGAAGAAGTCGAACTGCGCGGCCGTCATCGACACGACCTGGAACTCGTTCGCGGTCACGAACAGCGCGTCCAGCGCGGCCGACGCGAACACGGCGCTCGGGAACGCCGTCAGCTTGTTGGACGACAGGTCCCTGCGCGACGGGCGGCAGAGCCGTTAGTGCCCGCCCTCGACGTCGAGCCGGCGACGCTCGTGCGCCGACCAGCCCTGGCAAGTCTACCGTGCACTTACAGCCGTGAGAGCGCCGGCAGCGACACGTTGTACGCCTGGAGCTGGTTGTGCGACACGTTCCTGAGGGTGGAGATAGAGATACCAGGAGCACCAGCGATAGCGGCCGCGCGTCAGTCAGCGCCCTCCAGCGTCCGTCAGGGCCGCGTCTACCAGCGCCAGCACTGCACATACAGCGTCTTGAGGGCGGGAGCCGACGCGACGACCCCTTCGACGCTGGCCAGGCGGTTGAACGGCAGGTTGCTGTGCCCCGCCACCGCGTCAGAGTCTGCCCTCGTCGCACTGCATTCCACTATGAGGCGACGCCACGTACAGCTCCTGGAGGTGCTCGAGCGCCAGGACCTCGGCCGGGAGGACGCTCAGGTTGCAGCGCGCCAGCGTCCTGCGCGCATGCGCCACGCAAAGTCAGCCGCAACGTCAGAGCCAGGGGCAAAGCCCACGGAGAGTCCCGGCCCGTACAGCTTCTGGACCGTCGGCGGGAGCTCCAGCGAGGCGAGCGCGCCCAGGTCCCAGTCCTCCAGCGTCCTGCGGGCGGCAACAAAGCGGTCAGCGCGCAGACCGAGCGCCCACGCCGTCCGACGCGACCTACACGTCCGTGTACGCGTCCCCCGGGAAGAAGAAGCCGTCGGCGTCCGGGCGCTCGCCCTCGCCCGTGAAGCTGTACGCGTCCCCCCGGATCTTGGGGCGGTGGTCCAGGAAGAACGCTCGGGCCGGAGCCGCCCCCGTGGCCAGCGTCGCCGCCCCCAGCAGCAGCAGCAGAGAGCGACCGCGCCCACGCCCCACCGCCATGCTGAGCGAGGGGTTCGCTTCTTGCTCGCGGCTCTGATTTGGAAATGGGCTCCCGTAACTTACGGCCGTAAGTACTAAGTATCGGATTGTCGGATAAGGACTGTACTAGTATCAGATATGAGCCACTCGAATCTCCTAGAATACGGAACGAAACCGTATTTACGCTAGAAAAACACGATGTGGGCCACACCATTAGACGTTTCAACCTGGCGTCGCTTCGCGCCCTCCCATTTGTTATTCGCTTCAAGTGCAGGCGTAGTAATAGCTCCTGGCTCCAACACTGCGCCGCTCCATGGCGGCGACCTGGCCCTTCGCGGACGCGGCGGAAGCAGCGGCGGTGCGCGCGCTCGGACTCGGGGGCGGCGCCAGCCTGGAGGCGCGCGCGGGGGCGCTCACGGAGCAGCTGCAGGCGCTCGAGCAGGCCAAGGCGTGGAAGCGCGCGCTGCTAGCCGAGGTGGCCAAGCCCGAGCACGCGCTCGGCGACCTGCAGCGCGGCGGCGGCTCCGAGCACCCGCTGCTCTACTGCCTGGCGGACAAGCTGGGCATCGTCGCGTCCATCAAGCGCGCCGTCATCGACCTGCACTGCTCCGCCAAGCACGCGCCCGAGCCGTCCGCGTCCCCGTCCCGCGCCTCCGCCTCGACGCCCTCGGGTCGCTCGCGCGCGGCGCTGCTCCTGTCCGCGCCTCTGCCTGGCGCCTCCGAGCGCGTCGACGCACTGGACAGCATCCAGGCCGCCAGGGAGCGCTGGGAGGCCGTCACGCGGGACGAGATGCTCAAGCTGGCGGCAGAGCTCGGCAAGCCGCTGGTCGCGCCAGTGCAGGGCGAGGGCTCGGCCTCGGAGCGGCCGACGGCCGAGCAGCAGGACGAGTCGGCCGCCGTCTCGGACGCCGAGGGCGCGCAGCAGCCGGGCCGGCGCGCCAAGCTGGGCGCCAGCCGCTTCCTCTACGACAGGTACGTCCGTCGCTCGCCCCGCCGCCGCCAGCACACTACTCGCTCGCCTGCGCTGACCGCTCGCTCCGCAGCCGCGACCTGCTCCACGCGCTGCAGGCCATCCAGTCGTCGAACCGCGCCGCCGCCTCCGAGGCCAACTGGGGTGCGCCCTCTCTCTCTCTCAGTGTGCTGGTCTGTCCCCCACGACAAGGCCGGGCGTGCGTCTAATTACCGTCCGACTCCACGGCCGCCCCCTCCAGGCTCCATCCAGCTGCGGCTGTCCTCGCCGCCGCAAGCGTTCGCCGAGCTGGCGCCAGCCGTGGGGCAGGTCGGCCTGGACGAGCGCTTCCCGGCCGAGCGGCCGCAGTTCGCGGGCGACAAGAGCCGCGTGGGCGAGCTCGTGCTGACTCACCACAGCCTCACGATGGCGCGGCAGTTCGCCAAGACGGGGTGCCCCGCGCACCTGCGCGCGCAGGCAGGCGGCGCGCTCCCTCTCGATCCACTCACGCCGCACGCCTCGTACTCACGCTCCTTCTTCTTCTTGTGCTTCTCTTCCTTCTGTCGCTGCTGCTGCCGCCGCCGACGTCGCGATGCCTCGCCTCGCCTCCGCATAGATCTGGAGCCAGAGCCTGGCCGTGAGCGTCTCGGCCAAGGACCGCGCCCACTTCGAGGCGCTGCGGGCCCAGGCCGACCGGTGGCGCTACCTCACCGACGACATGTACCTGCTGGACCTGCAGCGCGCGCTCGACAGCCCCGACTTCTTCGTCTTCGAGGACCACCTGACGAGCGCCGTGCTCGCCTTCACCCGCGACGCGCGCGTCCAGGAGATCGCCCCGCGCGTCAACGGCGCCGTCCGCGACGCGTCGGCCGCCGCCTCGGCCGCCCCCAGCGCCTCGGTGCCCCCCAACGGCGTGCTGCCCTTCAGCGGCCTCGTCATGTACCTCGCGCCGCTCGCGTACCTCGCCACCGACCCGGCCGAGCTCTACTTCCTCTTCCGGGAGATGTACGCGCGCTACTGGAGCCGACTCAACTGCATCAGCGGCGACGCGGGCGCCGTCCTGCACCTGTGCGCGCTCTTCGAGGACCTCGTCGCGCGCTCGTCGCCCGCCGCCGTCTTCCACCTCGTCAACGCCGGCATCGCGCCGCTCGACGTCGCCTTCCCGTGGATCCAGAGCGCCTTCGCCGGCGTGCTCGACGTCCAGCAGGTGCTGCTGCTCTGGGACCGCGTCGTCGGCTTCGACTCGCTCGAGGTCGTCGCCTACCTCGCCGCCGCGCTCTTCCACTTCCGCGCCGACGAGCTGCAGCGCGCGGAGACGCGCGAGGCCGTGGACGAGCTCTTTGCCGAGATGCTCGAGATCCAGGTCGTGCCGCTGCTGCAGAGCTTCCTCTTCCTCTCCGCCACCGCCGCCGCCGCCGCCGGCCCCTCCTAGTCGTACACGGCCATGAAGGCGCGGTCGAGCCGCCGGAGCCAGCGCAGGACGCTCGTCTTGAAGCACTCGTAGCTCGGGTACCGCGGCAAATACAGCGTTCGCGTCCGGTGGCACATGAAGGGCAGTCGCTCCCCACCCGCGTCCCCGCGGTCCGCGCCGGGGCTCTTCGCCGCCGCGGCGCCCACGACGATCCGGACGCGTCGTCGGGCGACCTGCTCGCGCTCGGCCTCCGCCCGAGGGAAGAAGAGCGCGTTGGCCGCCGGCAGCGTCCGCGTCATCGACAGCAGCAGCAGCTGCTGCTCCTCGGCCACCAGCTCGGTCGACAGGCGCGCGAACCACTGGCTCGCGGCCGCATCCCCGGTGTCTGCGCGCTCGCCGGCCGCCGCCTCGACGACCCAGTCGACCGCCGCGCTCCAGTCGACGGCGCACGCGTTGAGCGTGATCTCGGACGCCGCGTTCTGCAGCACGCGGAACTCGTCGGCGTGCAGCAGCGGCAGCACCGAGGGCAGCACGGCCTGGAAGCCGAGGTGGAAGGCCCGCCCGAGCGTCGCCCAAGGGCTCTCCAGCCCGTCCGTGCCGGCGGCGAACACGCCGTCCAGAAACCATGGCGAGAAGTTGAAGATGCCGCTGCTCGGGATCGAGAACAGCGCCAGGTGCGCCAGCAGCTCGCCGAGCACGAACAGGTCGCCCAGCCGCGCGCGGACGGCGTCGCGCGACGCGCCCCGCAGCCACTGGAGCGAGGCGTCCGCGGCGGCGGCGGCGGCGGCGTCGTCCTCGTGGCTCCCGCGCAGCAGCACGCCCTGCTCCTGCCGCAGCAGGTCCGCTGCGAGGCGGATGAGCACCAGCTTGACGCCCCGGCCCTCGTACGAGAGCGCGTTGCCCCTGCCCGTGGCCATCGCGAACACAAAGGGCGACCGGAAGTCGGCCGGCGCCAGGCGGGCCGCCACGTCCGCGAACTGGCGCCAGAAGGACGCCTCGACCGCGCTGACGAACGTGAACCGCAGCTTCCTGCCCGGCGCCGCGCGCCCCGCCGGCCGCACGAGGCTCGGGACGACGTACTCGCGGACGAACGCGAGCTTGTTGTCGAGCCGCAGCATGAACCGGTTGGACAGGAAGATGCCGTCCATGCGCTCGACGCGGTCGAGGTCGCGGCTGCACCAGTCGTTGAGCACGTCGAAGCTCGCCGGGTGCAGCGCGACCCGGCGCTGCCACTGCCGCACGAGCCCCTGCTGCGCGCGCCGCGAGAGCATGCGGTGCAGCCGCGACACGTGCTTGGTGAGCTTGTAGTGCATGAACTCGAGCACACACGCCGCGTCCGTCGCCAGCAGCATGGGGATGACGCCCGCGCTGTCCTTGGCCATGATGTTGGCGCCCAGCTCGAGCAGCCGGCGCACGCACCGGACGTGGTTCCGTGCGGCCGCGACGTGCAGCGGCGTGAGCCCTTCGTGCGCCGCGGCGTCCAGGTCCACCTCGCCCGTGTTCCCGAGGTGCGCGACCACCTCGTGGTTGCCCGCGGCGGCCGCGAAGTGCGCCACGGTCCACCCGCGCGCGGTGCGCTTGCCCAGGCAGAGGCCGAACACGTCGACGTCCAGCATCACGGCCAAGCACTGGTTGACGCCCTCGGCCACGGCGCTCGGCGTGAGGCCGCCGCGGCCGACCGATCGAGGCACCGCGCGGCACAGCACCATGGGCGGGTGCAGCCCCTCGCCCGACTTGTCGTGCAGCGCCGACGGCTGCACCGCCAGCACAAGGCGCAGGATCTCGGCGGTCGACCCGCTCACCGCGCTGCACGCGTAGTGGATGGCGCGATTGGCGCTGGCGTCGCAGCTCTGCGCCAGCGCCCCGTTCACCTCCAGGCACGCGATGCAGAACCGGTTGAGCTCTGGCGACCGCAGCATCAGGAGGAACGGCGTCACTCCGTTCACGTCCGCTTGCTCCAGCTGTTTGTGCGAGTGCTTGAGCAGCAGCTCGCAGCACGGCGCCGACTCACCCAGCGCGGCGTAGTGCAGCGCGTTGCGGCCGACCTTGTCCGTCGCCAAGACGCCCCCCACGTGCTCGATGGCTGCGTCGTCCAGCAGCGCGGCGACGCCCTCCGAGAGCCCGTGCTGGGCCGCCTTCATCAGCAGCGTCATGTGGTTGTACTCGGCCAGGCGCCACGTGCCGGCAGCGCGCCTCCTCGCCCACCCGATCAGATCGATCAGCTGGGCCGGGTTGACGCTCTCGCAGCACTGGAACATCCACGCGACGATGCTCCCCCGCGCGCGCTCCTTCCGCGCCAAGTACACGCTCCGGTCGCACGCGGAGCACACGAACTGGTCATCCGGGTCGTCTCCGTCCAGGGCGCCAACGCAGTCCGCGTGCTGCCACACCCTGCAGGCGCTCCTGCCGCACTGGAGCCAGCGCCCTCGGTATTCGTTCACTACCGTCGCGCCGCACAAGCAGCGGATCTCGCCAGCGATGTCCGCCGCCGCAGCGCGACCTGGACGCTGCTCTCTCGGTTCACTCGCGTCCAATATCGCCCACGCGTCTCCGGCGTCGTCGCCGCCGCCGTCGCTCGTCCTGGGGCTCCTGCGCTTGCTGGTGGGGCCGTGAGAGCGACTGTTGCCGAGTCCGTGACCGTGTCCGCGACCGTGTCCGTGACCGTGTGCATGGTTGTTCGCGCCTTGTGAGCGACTGCTCCCCTTGGCGTCGTCGTCGCTAATGTCAATCTCGAGGATCGTCACGTCGGCAGTCTCGCTACCGGTCGGGGAGGTCGCGTGCGACTGCCGCAGGCGCTTCCGCCGCTTGCGCTGATCTTCCGACTGCCCGCGGTCCGCTCGAGCGCGCGTGTCGCCGCTGCTGCTCCTGCTCCCACTGGCGGAGCGCTCTACGGCCGGAGAAGCCGTGGCGCCTGGCGAGGACGCAGGGCCAAGCGACAGGTCCGGCAGGTCGTCGTCCTCCTCGTCCTCGTCGTCAACGTGGGACCGCGCCAGCCGCTTCCGTACTCGGCTGCGACCATCCCGTTGGCTGGACGCGTCGGTCGCAGCAGCTGACGCGGGCTGGCCCTGCCCTGCGCTCGTCGCTGTGCTGCTTGAGCGCTTGCTAGCGTTCTTCGGTGCGCTTGTCGCGCTTGGCAGGGCCGCACGCGCAGTTGCAGAGTTGGGAGATGGTTCGGGCTGCCGCGGCAAGGCCGGCCGACTCTGGCGAGCTGGCGGCTGGAGCGCCACGGGCGGGCGTGGCGCCGCTGGCGTCCGCTGCGACTGTGCGGCTTGCGGCGCGGGGCTCGTGAGCTGCGGTGGCGGATGGTGCGTCGGCTGTAGGGGCTGCGCTCGAAACGGCGGCTGAGCAGGTTGTCTGTGCAGTTGACTCAGGAGCTGTTGTTGCTGCTGCTGCTGTTGTTGCTGCTGCTGCTGCTGGAGCTGCTGCTGCTGCTGGAGCTGTTGCTGGCGACGCAGCAGCTGCTCACGTTGCTGCTGCTGCTGGAGTAGTAGTTGCTGCTGGCGCTGTTGGTGCTGGAGCAGCTGCTGCTGCTGTCCTAGGAGCCGCCGCTGCCGCAGCTGCTCATATAGCGTCTGGTCGGGCTCTCGCGCGCTCTGCTGGTGGATCGCCGAGGAAACCCTAGCGCCCTGAGACACCTGCGCCCTGCTCGCCGCTCCTGCTGGGTGGGCCGACCCGGGGCGCGCTTGCGTCGTCGCCGGCGGTATTCGGTACGCCGTCGCGGTCTGCTGGGCGCTTGTCCGGACGGCGCTGTCGCTGTCGGTTACCACTGGCTTGACATCGACCGTGTGCTGCTGCTGCTGCTGCTGCTGCTGCTGCTGCTGCTGCTGCTGTGCTTGCAGCGCCCGTCGGCGCCGCAGAGACTGGTAAAAGGCCTGGAACTCGGCGTGGTAGAGCCAGAGCTCGACCTCGGTCCGGTGCGCGGCGAGGCTGGCGGGCGCGATGCGGTCGCGCAGCCCCCACGAGTTGATGCTGTTGACGTAGAAGACCTGCAGCAGCTGCGGGTGCGAGGCGCGCACGGCGTCGAGCGGCAGCCACGTCTCCATGCCGGTGCGCCAGCGCACGAGCACGATCTCCCACTGCGGGCGGCCGGCGGGCAGCGCGCGGCAGGCGGCGAGGTCCAGCACGCGCAGCAGGTCGCCGGGCGCGAGAGCCATCGGCATGGCCAGCAGCCGCAGGTCGCCGGCCGCCAGCCGCACGCGCGCCGTGTTGGCGTACAGGTCCCCGTCGGTGGACATGACGATGAAGCGCCGCTCCAGCGAGAAGCGCGCGTACCAGCCGCGCCGCGCGTCCTCGGCGTGCACGAACAGCTGGCGCCGGAAGGCGGCCGGCAGCAGCGACCGGTAGCGCAGGTCGCCCGTGCGCGGCAGCACCACCGACAGCCGCCGCTCGCTCGCGCGCGGCAGCGCAGGGTACTGCTTGGACCGCATGTCCTGCATCATCGCAGGCCACCGCGAGCCGCGTGCCGCGTGCTGCGTTCTATGGGGTGCGGCGGGAGGTCGAGTGCGTCCCTGGCGCGTCCGTCCGTCCGTCCGTCCGTCCGCCCGCACCCGCGCGTCGCCCGCCGTTGAATGGAAGCAAGCCTGCACTGCACTGTACACGCTGTAGTGCGGGTCGCCGGGACCCGTGTTGTCACAATCGCGAGATAGTGACTTAAGGCTGCACCAACGGTCCGAGCATACAGTACAGTACAACGAGCAGCACAACCTCGGGCTGAGGAGCTCCTTCCTCCCCACGCCACGCGCGATCTCCTCCTGGCCTTATTGCGGGCTCCCTCTTCTCGCTCCCTCTTTCGTCCCTGCGGTCTCTGATCGCCCCGCCGCCGCCGCCGCCCCCTCCACTCCGAGGGCGGGCGCGTCGCCTCACCGACCGAGTCACCGACCGCGTGACTGACCGAGTGACTGACCGACCGAGTGCGTGAGCGAGTGATGCCGCTCTCATCGATGTCGTCGTCGTCGTCGCCGCCGCCGCCGCCGCCGCCTACGGGCGAGCCGCCGCGCGTGGCTCTGCGCCGGCACACGACGGGCGCCGTGACGCTGGGCGACACGGGCGACGTGGGCATCGAGACGGACGACGTGGACGTGGAGCTGATCCACCGCGACACGTTCCGGCAGATCGTGCGGCACTCGAGCGTGCTGCTGGCCGGCGGCGTGGCCGGCAGCGTGGGCAAGACGGTCACGGCGCCGCTGAGCCGCCTGACGATCCTCTTCCAGGTGCACAGCATGGTCTCGACGCGGCACACGGACCGGTACTCGTCCAGCGTTGCGGGCGCCTTCGGCAAGGTGCTCAAGAACGAGGGCGTGCTGGCGCTCTGGAAGGGCAACGGCGCCAGCGTGCTGCACCGCTTCCCCTACTCGGCCGTCAACTTCTTCACGTACGAGATGGCGCGCGCCGCCATCGTGGCGCAGGGCCACCCGCGCCTGTCGGAGAGCTCGTCCCTCACGCAGTTCGCGTCCGGCGCCGTCGCGGGCGGCGTGGCCACGGTCGCCTGCTACCCGATCGACCTCATCCGCACGCGGCTGGCCACGCAGCTCAGCTCGGACGTGCGCTACCACGGCATCCGCCACGCGGCGCAGCGCATCCACGCCGAGGAGGGCCTGCGCGGGCTCTACCGCGGACTCGTCGCCACGCTCATGGTCACGGTGCCCAACCTCGCCATCAACTTCACGCTCTACGACGCGCTCAAGGTGCGCATGCGCGCCTTCCGCCGCCGCCAGCGCCTCGACGCGGCCGCCAGCGACGGGTCCGCCGCGCTCGTGGACGGCGACGAATGGGAGGAAGCGGACGAGGCCGTCGGCGTCGTCGACACGCTCGTGTGCGGCGGCGGCGCGGGCATCGCGTCCTCGCTCGTGACCTTCCCCATCGACGTGGTGCGCCGCCGCCTGCAGATCTCGGGCATCCACGCCGAGACGGCCGGCATCCCGCCCACGCCCTCGGGCATCGCGCGCGAGCTCTTCCGGACGCAGGGCGTGCGCGGCTTCTACCGCGGCCTCACGCCCGAGCTCATGAAGGTCGTGCCCATGGTCGGCATCACCTTTGGCATGTTCGACCGCTTAAAGGCGCTCATGGTCGTGGAGTGACGCGCCGTCGCCGCCGCCGCCGCCGCCGCGACCAATATAATCAATACACTGACGCGCTGGAGGCGCCAGCGGGGAGGTCCTCCTCGAGTCTCGGCTCGGGGCCCTGCTGGCGGCTCCTTTCGAGTCCGCTTTTGAAGTACGTACTTGACTGTAGAGTCATCAGCCCTCGGGCGCGGGCCGTCATCAGCCCTGCGGATCCCGGCAGCTGACGAGGGCCCGAGCGCCAGACCCGCGCCCTGCGCGCCTGTTGCTCCGTTGTACTCCAAGTACTAGTACTTCAAGTATGCGAACGACTGCGGTACAAATTACAAATCATGCCGACTGACGACGGAGACACACAGGGGATGGCTCCCTCCCGAGCACGAGCAAGAGCCTGTGTATTGGCGTGGTAGTTGGGTGCGTAGTGTAGTATACAGCGCGTCCTTCTTCCAGCGGAAGGCGCGAGCGGGCGGGCGGGACCCGTGCCAAGGCATGCATTGCAGCAACACACGAGCGGACACGAGTCGACCATCTAATTTCTCCAACGCGGCCCCGCCAGAGCGGCCGGACTCGCTCGGCGCAAGCGACGCCCCGTCCGTCCGTCCGTCCGTCCGTCCGCCCGCCCGCCCGCCCGTTCGTTCGTTCGTCCGGACGCGCCGGCGTCCTCCAGTCTTGAACCCCGTTCGCGACGCCCCCGCTCGGTGAACTGGCCTCGGTCGCGGTCGTGGAGGGCTCTTCTCTGGCTGGCGCTGGCTGGTCAATAGTTTAAAAGGGATCTGGGCGTCGAGGGGCGCCTAGATGGACACGGAGGAGATCTTGGTGGGCCGCGCGGGCCCCCACTCGTTGTCGAGCTGCGTCCAGACGCCCTCGGGCGGCGGCATGGGCACCTCGAGCTCCCAGGGCACGGCGCTGACGTCCTCCGAGTGCTTGAACGTGAGCAGCACGGGCACGCCCTCGCTCTTGTCGAGCAGCGCGTTGATTTGCCGCAGCACCTGGCCGCGCGACTTGTTGACCACCAGCCGGTGGTTGATGGCGTACAGCGTGTCGCCCACGCGCAGCCCACCGCTGGCCTCGGCCGGGCCCTTGGCGCCCGTCCAGTTGGCGGGCGACGGGCCCTGCTCGCGGTCGCGCGCCACGAAGCGCTTGCCGTCCAGCCGGTACAAGTCGGCCACGACCACCTCGGCGTTCTGCATGAGCCGGCTGCCGCGCGTCTTGGCCACCACGCCCAGCCGCTTGAAGAAGTCCTGCCGCCGCAGCGTCGGCGCGTCCAGCAGCGCCAGCTGCCCGCGCGGCCCGATCTGCACGCTCTCGGCGCCGTCCGCGTCGCCCGCGCCGCCCACGCGCACCTCCGTCTGCCGGTCGTGGCTCAGGCTCGTCGCGTAGATGGGCCCCACGTAGAAGTCCCCGCCGCCAGGGACGCCGCTGCGCGACATGCTCTGGCCCATGGCGCCGCCGGCCGAGGGAGGTACAGTACCGGATCGAATCGATCGCGCGCAACCTGCTGCGGCGTTTACTTTTGGGAAATGTATGGTGAAAGAATCGCGGCGCGGCGCCTCCCTCCCTTTCAGGGCGTTCGGGACACGCTGACTCCTGTCCCGAATTACCACGACGGCTAAGTACGGCAGGCGATCGGTTTAAAGAGAAAACATGGCTGCAATTGGCTCGTGTTGATGTAACAAATAGAGAACTATCCACGAATCATCCTGCAAATGCATCTTTTTGTTGGGAAATTAGCCAATAGCATGCTCATATCGACTGAAAACGACACTGATTCGTAAAAAAATATAAAAAAAATGAAATGGATGAAGCGTTACGCTGGGTGTACAGTAATGCACAGAAACGAGCCAGGTGCTGGTACCACTGCGAATCCCGAGTCAGTATTCCCGACGCCAGCACGTGTCGCAGACGCCAATTCGCCGCCTTTTACGCTCCGAATTACATAAAGCCCTGACGCATAAAAGCACTGCCCAGTACTTCAATATGGACCAATCGCACCTAGCCGAGGAACGCGCCAGCCGCAAACGCAACCTCCTGCTGCGCTCCTCATGCTGCTGCTGGCCAGATCGAGATGAGGCGCGCGCTGCAGCTGCTGCTGCTGCCGCCGGTCGCGCGGCCCGGCGGCGTCCGCGCGCTGTCGTCGTCCGCGGTCGGGGAGATGCTGCCGCGCACGCGCCGGCTGGTGGAGGGCGTGCTGGGCGGCAACCGCACGTCGCTGAGCCAATCCATCACGCTCGGTGCGTGGCGTGCGTCTCGGCGCGGTGGGCTTGCTCCGTGTGTGTGACGCCGTGTTCTGTGCTCTGTGTGGCGCCCGCCAGTCGAGTCGACGCTCAAGAGCGACGAGCGGCAGGCGGAGCTGCTGCTGGACGAGGTGCTGGCGCGGCGCCGCGCCGCGCACGCCGACGACGCCGACCGGCGCGCGCTGCCGACCTTCCGCGTGGGCATCGCGGGTCCGCCGGGCGCGGGCAAGTCGACCTTCATCGAGACGCTGGGCCAGTTCCTGACGGCGCAGGGGCACAAGGTCGCGGTGCTGGCCATCGGTGCGTGCGCAGAGGCATGTGGGGCTCGTGTCGTGGCTATTGCTGCTGCTGCTGCTGCTGGCGAGCGACCGAGAGCTGGCGTAGCATGAATGGAGTACTGACAAACGGACGGACGGACGGACGGACGGCAGACCCGTCGTCGTCGCGCTCGGGTGGGTCCATTTTGGGCGACAAGACGCGCATGGAGCACCTGTCGAACGACCCGAACGCGTTCGTGCGGCCGTCGCCGTCCCGCGGGACGCTCGGCGGCGTGGCGCAGCACACGAACGACATTGTGCTGCTGTGCGAGGCCGCGGGGTACGACATTGTGCTGGTGGAGAGCGTCGGGCTGGGCCAGTCGGAGATCGTGATCGACGACACGGTCGACATGGTCATGCTGCTGGTGCCGCCCGCGGCCGGGGACGAGCTGCAGGGCTCCAAGAAGGGCATCGTCGAGATCGCCGACATGATCGTGGTCAACAAGGCGGACGGCGAGCTCATGATGTGCGCTTTTGCGCAGTCGAATGTTGTATGGACGCCGTCTTGCTGCCGGGCTGACACAGCTGACGCCTTGGTGTGTGCTGGTGCTGGTGCTGGTGCGCTGGCGCTCTCCGTCCGCAGGCCGGCCAAGCGCACGGCGATGGACTACAAGCACGCGCTGCAGCTGATGCGCCGCAAGGACCCGGACTGGGCGCCCAAGGTCAAGATGTGCTCGGCCAGGGAGAAGCAGGGCGTCGACAAGGTCTGGGAGGTCATCGACGAGTACCGGGCCCACATGAGCGGCCTCGACAAGGTGGGTGGGTGCTTGAGTCTCGCCAGCGGACCCACACGAGCGGACTGACGCCGCGACTGGCCCTTTCTCCGACACGCGCAGGTGGCGCGCAAGCGCAACGCGCAGAGCTCCAAGTGGATGTGGAACCAGCTGAACGAGCAGCTCATGCGCGCCGTGTCGCGCGACCCGGCGGTGCGCGCCCAGGCCGAGCGCCTGGGCGACGACCTCGTGCGCGGCTTCGTCAGCCCGCGCTCCGCCGCCGCCAGCGTGCTCGAGCTGTTCCTCGCCTCGGCGCGCGCCCGCAACGAGTCCGAGTCGGCGGCGTGACGGCGAGGCGACAATGACCGACCGTGGGCGACAATGGCCGACCGACCGGCCGACCGATTGACCTTGTGGAGAATGAAAGGCGTGAACGCTTGGATTACATGTGCGCTAGTGTATACGAAGGGTTGCTGCGGCGCCCTCTCTGTGCGTGTCTGTCCGCCTTCACCTCCCGGGCGTCCGCCCACGCGTCGCTCAGTAGATGGAGGACGCGGGCGGCAGCTGCTCGGTCGAGAGCATGGCGAGCCCGATCGGCGCCGGCGGCGGCGGGAAGCGCGGCGAGCGGCCGGCCGCCGACTGCCGCTGGCTGTGCTGCTGCAGCATGGCGTAGCACGACAGCACCTGCAGCGCGCACAGCTCGGCCTCGATGAGGCTCGACAGGCGGCGCCGCACGTTCGGGGACGCCTTCTCGATCAGCTCCTCCTGCGACGGCAGCCGCTCGAGCGCCACGGGCTTGGCGGCCGTCAGTCGGCGCTGCTTGGCTCCGTTTGGGGCCCGCGCGTCGGGGCTGTCGCTCGGCGACCGCGAGCGCGAGCGCTTCTTGGCGCCCGAGCCCAAGCCGAGCGCCGCTGGGTGGTAGGCCATGGCGGCCGCCGAGGGCACGCACGCCGAGCGCGCTGCTGTCGGCGGCGCGGGCGCCAGGCGCTTGTGCTGCGGCCGCCGCTGGCCGTGACGGTGGGGAGCCGCGTCCGAAGCGGGCCGGGCGTCCGCGTCGGCGGCGTCTTCGTCCCCGCTGTTGGGCGCGGCGGACGACCCGCCGTCGCTGAAGTACCCGTACAGGCTCGGCGCCAGCAGCCCGTCCGGGTGGGCCGCCGACGCGTGGGCCAGCAGCGCGCCCGCCGCCGCGCCGCCGAGCCGCCGCAGCTCGTCGTCCCGCGCGAGCTTGGCGAAGTACTTCTGCGCGTGGCTGCGGATCTGCGCCGACGTGCGCGTGCGGATCTTGGACGCCACCTTCTTCCACTCGCGGCCGTAGAGCCGCAGGCCCGCCAGGAAGCTCTGGTGCTCCTGCTCCGTCCACCGCCCGCCGTTCATGCCGGCCGACGCCTTGCTCGGCTTGGTCCTCGCCTCCGTCGTCGGCTCCCTCGTCGTCGGCTTGATTTCTGACGCGTCCGCCGCCATCGACGGCTCAGGGAGCGCGCCGGCCTGCGCTCCTGATGCTGCGGCCGCCGCAGTCGCTGGCGTCTGCGCGGGCTCCGCGGCTGCCGTGGCGGCTGAAAGCTCCGGCCGCGTGACGACCGCGGCCGCGACCACCGGCTCCACCTCAAACGCGTCGGTCGGAGCGGCGAGCGGCGTCTCAACGTGGGCGGAGCTGAGCTGGTCCATCTATCAAACAAAAAGCACGGCAGCCAGAGAGAGAGAGAGAGAGGGAGATCGCGTCAGTAGGGGCTCGGCAGAGCCACGACGGACCCACACCAGTCCACGCACCAGTCTTGGATCGCGAGACGTCCGCGGGGATTGGGGGCCGGCGCTTGGGATCGACGCAGGAAGATCGCGGGTGCCTGGGAGCCGGGAAAAAGGATACAGGTGGCAAAACGCGGGCGCGGATCGCGGCGCGGACCGGCAGCGAGGACCAACAGCAGCACGCGGCCGGTATCTTTGGTTGCAGGCGAGCGCCCGAAACGGATCCGCGCCGTGGGAAATGGCGCTGGGAAAGATCGGGACGCGGGTTGGAGAGTTTCGGGAGGTTTTTCCTGGGCTGACTCGGCCTCGCGACGCCGCGATAGTGCGCTGAAGGGGCCAAGGTGCCGTTGGAGCGCTGACTTTGGCTTGATACGTCGGCTGGAACCTCTGGGACGGCAGATACCGAGCAGAAGTCGCGGCTCTCTCTCTCTGGAGCTGTCTGTCCGTCCGCGAGCGGTTTCGGGCGACGCTTTGGGGGCTTCTGTATCCATCTCTTCGGCTTTGGGGCCTCGCTTTGTGCCCCAACTCGAGCGAGGCTCTCGACAAAACCAACCACGCGGTCGCCGAAGCTGGGCCGGCATACAAATCCATGTAGGCGGGCGGCGCGTTGTCGCAGCAGCACGGCGCCCACGACGGCTATTCCTGGCGGGCGAACCACAGCCCACCGCTCGCTCTTCCCATAGAAGCTCCCGTCACTCGTGCTGGCGCGGTGCGAGGCGAGCGGCAGGCGTTTCGAACGGCGCGAAGCCCCAGTCGCGTGGGGGTTTGGGCGGTTTCGACCGGTTATAGGCCGCCTCGGAGGCGAGTTGGTCCTCGTTGGGACAAAGGCGAGGCCCCCTCTGTCATGGCTGATCCGCATGGGAAGGTTCTGCTGCCTCACCAGGTATAAATACTCGCCCGAGGTCTTGCATCGCTGCTCTCGGACCGGGCATGGGCCACGACTTGTGATAACGGCGTCCCGTGAGTGAGCAGCTTCAGCTTGGACCCGTCCCACGTCACACGAACGCGTCGACTTCCAAGTGTCCGGGCCCCGCGGCGGCCGGCAACAGGTCGCAGATGGCGTCGGCGTCGAGGCTCTCGCGGCCGCTGTCGGCCTCCGACTCGTCCTCCGCGCCGTCGCTGCTGCTACCGCCGCCGCCGCCGTCGTCCTCGAACGTCCTCTGATGCCGGTCCTGCTCCAACGCTCTCTGATACCGATCGGCGCCTCCGAAGCCGCCGCCGTGCTCGTCATGGCTGCCTGCGTACGCGTGCGGCGGGTACTCCATGGCCTCGAGCTCGCCCAGTCGCTCGCGCTGCTCGTCCTCGTCGCCCGTCGACAGCGCAGCGGACGCAGGCAGCGCGTGCGCGTCGCCGTCGAGCTCGTCGCTCTCGTCGAACGAGAAGCGCATCTCGCGCGCCGCTAGGATGGCGCGCGCGTTCTCCTCGAGCTGCCGCTGCTCCTCCTCCTGCTGCTGCTGCTGCCGCCGGTGCCACGCCTCCCCGCCCGCCTGCTCGTGCGCGCGGTCGCTGGCCAGCTCCTGCCACAGCACCTGGTGCTGCTCCGACAAGGTCGCCCAGGCCGCCTCCAGGTCCTGCTGCGTCAGTCCGTGGCTCTCTCGCCGCTTGGCCGCGGCGAAGCACAAAAAGCCGAGCGAGCCCTCGGCGCCGCCTGCGCGGTCGCCCGCCTCCAGCCGCGCACGGTACTCCCTTAGCTGCGCCGCGTACCGCAGCTTGTCCTCGTCGGCCATGCGCCGGAACGGCTCGCGCTCGGCGTCCGTCATCTGGCGCCACAGCCGCCCGCACAGCGCCGAGCACTCGTTGTGCGACACCTGGTACGTCGCCAGCACCTCGGCGCGCTTGGACATGTACATGATGTTGTACGCCGTCTGCGGGCGCCGCGGCGGCAGCAGCTTCCGCCCATTACCGCTACGCTTGAGCCGCGGCGGCGTCGCAGCGCCGTCGGCGGCCGCCACGCCGCGCCTCGCGGCCGCCCGCGCGCCGCTGGCGGTCAGTCCGAGCCGCTCCTTCTGGCTCCGGACCGTGTGGAGCTCCATCTCGCGCTCGAAGCGCGCCACGTCGGCCTCCGCCTGCGCGCGGAACGGCTGCCGGTCGGCGTCGCCGAGCGCCTTCCACGCCGCGCCCACTTCGCGCATGACCTCGTTGTGCTTGATCCCCGGGCGTTGCGCCTGGATGTTGCGCCGCGCGGCCGACAAAAAGAAGCTGTAGGCGCTCGCGGGCAGCTTCGGGGCGTCCGCGTCACCCCTCGCGGCCTTCTTGAGCTCGTCCAGCCGCCGGGCGGCGCGCGCGGCCGGCAGCGACAGGTACGCGGGCGGCTTGTACGCCTGCAGCTCGGCCTCGTAGCGCTGCCGGTCGCGCCGCGCGCGCGCGAGCCACTCGGCCCTGCCGGCGTCGCCCAGCTGCCTCCAGACGCGGCCCATCTCGGCGCGGAACTCGTTCAGCGACATCTGCAGCAGCGCCAGCGACTCGCGGTGGTGGTTCATGAAGAGCTGGAAGCCCGTGCGGGCCGGCGCGGGCGCGTACGGGTCCTTCAGCGGCGCGGGCAGCAGCGACGCCGGCGCGTCCTGTCCGCGCGCGCGCACGAGCGTCCCCGATCAAAGCGCGTCAGCCCAGTCGCCGCTCAAGTCGCCCAAGCCCGCGAGACGACGCACCTCGGGCGGCGGCGAGTACTGCGCCATCTCGTGCTGGAAGCGCCGCTGGTCCTGCTCCGCCAGCGCCTTCCAGACCTGCCAGCCACCCAGCCAGCCACCCGCTCCGTCAGCCCCCTCCCTCTGGCGCTCGGCCGGCACGCGCGCGGCGCTGGCCGCACATCGGCACGCACCTGGCGGTCGTCGTCCGCGAGCGCCTTCCACTGGCGCCCCACCTCGCGCGAGACGAGCGGCGCCGGCAGCTGCGGGTGCGCCGCCACGACCTGCGCGCGCCGGCTCTTCCAGAAGAACGTGTAGGCCGTGTCCGGCTGGCGCGGCTCGCCCGGCCGCTTCCTGCGCCGCTTGGCCGGCGCCGGGCGACGCGCCTCGGCGCCCGCTTCGTCCGCCGCCGACGCCCAGGCCGCAGCGGGCGAGTCGGAGGCGGCGGCCGCCCGCCTCTCGGCCTCCTCGCTCTGGAAGCGCGCCTTATCGAACTGCGCCAGCTCGACCCACGGCCGCCGCTCCGTCGGCGCCAGCGCCTTCCACAAGCGCCCCACCTCCGCCGACACCTGCTGCACCGACCAGCCCGCGCGCGCCGCCGCCACCTCGGCCCGCCGCGCGCGCGAAAAGTGGAGGTACGCGTTCCGGAACGGCGCGGGTCCTTCGCGCGCGCGCTTCTTGGGCGTCCGAGCGTCAGGAGGCGCGCGTGGGGAGGCCGAGGGATTCGTATCCGCCGCTGGAGCGCCGCCGCCGCCGGCGCACGTAGCTGCTCGCGCCATGATCCCTTTGGTAATGGGAGGTCTCGCTCGAGTGTGGGGGTGAGTGTGGGGGGGGGGCATCCGAAAAGTGGAGGTTTGTAATCAGCAATGTCGTTTTGGCCAATCAAGCGACGTCTTTATCTTTTTTCGAGCTCCGAATCCAATGGACGAGTACCGTATACGCATCAAAGATGTATACATTGTATACCAAACACGGACAGTCCGTCAGAGCCCGAGGCGGCGCTTGATGGCCCAGTGGCCGCGCAGCTTGCGGAAGGGCACGAGGGCGACGCCGGCGCAGAGGATGGCGGCGCCCGCGTATCTCCAGGCGTTGGGGGCCGCGTCCTCCAGTGCCAGGTCCCAGGCGAGCAGCAGCGCGACGTCCAGCAGGCGCACGACGGCGGCGGGGCCCGCGGGCTCGAACTGCAGGCCGCGCGTGAGGAACAGTTGGCCCACGAAGGCCAGCGCGCCGGTGCCGAGCGCCACGCCCCACGCCTCGGCCGTCGTGCCGATGGCGAACGAGAACGACTGCGGGTCCACCATGCACGCGGCGTTAGCGGACGGCGCGGCCGATATCCATCTGTATACATGTAAAGAGAGACTGGAGGCTGGGGGACTGGCGAGGGGGCACGTACGCCGGTGGTGGCGAGCAGCGCGGCGAGCGAGAGGACGGCCGAGAGCAGCAGCAGGTAGTGCATGACGGCCAGGTGCGGCAGCTTCCGGAGCGCGCGCAGCCCGACGAAGGTCAGCGCCTGCGACACGGAGCCCGCCACCGCGCAGGCGACCGCCACCGCGCTGCCGAACACGACGGCCAGGAGCAGCCGCGTGAAGCGCGACAGGTGCGGCCGCGGCACGCTCGCCGGGATGCTGTACCAGTGCTTGGGCTCGCCGAAGATGTACGTCGGCTGCACGACGAGCACCACGCCCACGAGCGCGACCACGACCGCCACGAAGTCCAGCAGCAGGACCTTCTCCTTGAGCACGCGGCGCGCCTGGTCGGTCAGAGGGTCAGAGGGGGAGGGCGGTTAGAAGGCTCGCGCGAGGAGGGAGAGGGCGCGCAGTGGGCTCTCGGAGCTCGCGCGCACCACAAAGAGGGTCAGCAGCGGACTCGTGTACAGGATGGCGAGCGCGTTGCCCAGCACGAGGCGGTGCATGGCGTAGAGCCCCAGCATGGCGGCGCACCAGCTGGCCACGCACGTGAGCGCCAGCGCCTTGCGCAGCTTGCGCTTGACGCCGAGCTTGGTGCGCGTGAACCCGACCGCCACCTGCAGACAGACAGGAGAGACGCCCACGGCGTTGGCACGCGGACGCTAGCGATGCGAGCTCCCCCTCCCCCACTAGCGCCCGCCACGTACGCAGTTGAGCAGCCAGGCGACGAGCGACTGCCAGAAGAGCGCCTCGGCCGCCGGCAGCGCCTTGGGGGCCGTGCGCGGGAGCGCCGCGACCCAGCTGAAGGCGAGCGCCGAGGCGGCCACGAGCACGACGCCGCGCACGCGGTTGACGACGCTGCGCGCGACGAAGCGGTGCACGAAGCGCGGCAGCTTGGAGTCCTGCTCGGAGAGGGAGTGGACCGAGTCCTGCGCCACGAGCAGCGGCAGGTTCTCGAGGTGCGCGACAGCCTGGCGGCCGCTCGACACGTTGGAGGAGCCGCTCGAGCTGCTGGCGGACGCCATCACCGCGCCGTATAGCGCCGGCACGGGCATCTCGACGGTTGGGCTGTCGGTCAGTTAGTCGGTCGTGTGTACGTGTAGGGGTCCTCGGGGGGGGGCGCTGGACTCCAGTCTGGAGCCTATGAAGTGTGTACAATTGATTAGGGGCGGGAATGCGCGCGACTTGCGATCTTCCCTCTGGGAGATTCTGCGGTGGAGGTGGAGGCGTACCCATGATTTCTCAGATCTGATTCGATGGAAATGATGATGATGATGATGATGAACTGGACTTTGGCTTTCTGATGACTCGGACCTTGCTGGGGTCATGACACTGCAAATGGCGGAGTGCGCGGCGTTGCTGCTGGTTGCGACTCTCGCTGGTGAGTGAACGAACGCAGTGCATGCGAGATGTATACGGGAGCGAGGTTGTTGGCATAATCGGCCGCCCCTAGATGTGCGACATGATTGTCGTGAATCCGGCCGACGGTCGCCTCAGACCTCCTCGTCTGATTCCGTCGGACTCAGATGCTGTCAGAGCCCTTCGCTTCCCACCGTCACATGCGCGAACGCTTCGGACGTCGCAAGAGGTCACGAGTCGCTCGCGGTTCGGACGCCATTTCTCTGCGCCCAGGGCGCTAAGCACGGCCAGCGGACGCTCTACAGGCAGCGCAGACTCTCTCGGATGGGCGACCGCGCGCGCGGGTCGGCGCCGGCGGGCGCTGGTGCTGGCGCTGGCGCGAGCAGCAGCGGCATCGACTGGAGCATCTTTAAGGACGGCGAGGACGACGCGTTCGGCTGGCTGCTGCGCTCCGCCCCGGGTGCCGCGGCGGCCCCAGTGGAGCCCCCCCTCTCGCAGGAGATCCTCCCGCTGGACGACTTTCTGGGCCACGACGACGCCGCGCTGGCGGCGCTAGGAGGCGCGCCGCCCGCCGATGCGGCCGCAAGAGGCTTCTCGGGGCTGCTACGTCCGTCGACGGCGCAGGCCATCAGCGTGGACGGGAGCGTGAGCGTGGAGGACAGTGAATGGGAAGGCGAGGAGGAGGAGGGCGAGGAGGAGGAGAAGGGCAGGGGGCCGCGGCGGGGCCAGGCTGTGAAGAGGGCGGCCAAGGCTGGCGCCAGGGGGGGCAAGCGGCCGGCCAAGAGGAGCAAGGCGGCGGCACAAGCGGACGACGCAGCGCAAGCGGACGAGGGCGGTCGTGGCAGCGGCAGTGGCGGCGTGGACCGCAAGGCGCTGCGGCGCGAGAAGAACCTGGTGTCGGTGCGCGAGTTCCGCAAGCGCAAGATGAAGCAGCTGGAGCAGAACGAGGACAAGCTGCGGCGGCTCGAGGCGGAGAACATGGACCTCAAGATGCGGCTCAAGATCGGCAAAGAGGCGCTGGCGAGCGAGCAGCGCGAGAAGCAGCAGATCAAGGAGCAGATGCGCGAGATGCTGTCGCGCGGCGCGTCCGAGCACGAAGTCGCGCAGTTCCTCGACATGTACAAGGTCACGTACTCGGACTACGGGCCGCGCCGCCGCGAGAAGCTGCACTTCCACCTGGACCGCATCCGCGAGCTGCTGCTGCCGACGCAGGTGACCAAACTCTGCCTCTACTCGGTCGAGCAGGGCGGCGACATGATCGCCAGGGACAGCGTCATCCGCGAGGACCCGATGGCCGTGCCCGACTCGGCCGCCGCCACCATGAGTCTCTGGGGCATCCTCGCCAAGGAGCTCGAGGTCTCGGAGGCGCAGCAGCGGCAGATCCTCGAGCGCCGCGAGGCCATCCGCCAGGTGCGCGACCACCTTAACCACACGCTCGGCGTCGTCAAGCAGCTCGAGGAGGTGACGGACGACAAGAACACGGCGCTCGAGGCGCAGGTGGCCGAGCTGCAGCACATCCTCACGCCCTCGCAGGCCACGCGCTTCATCATTTGGGTCAAGGAGAACCCCGCGTTCATGTACATGCTCGACAAGCTCGTCGACTCGACGCTCATGACGACCACGCCGCCGGCGGAGGCGGCAGCGGCGACCGACGGCGGCGAGGGCGGGGCAACGGCGACAGAGACGGCGGCGACGGACATGGCCGCAGGGTAGCGGCCTGGGCGGGGCGGGCGCGGCGGCCAGGAGACGAGTCGGGCGTGCACTATGGTCCTCCGACGTGGTGTATTTATTTGTGCGTACCGTTGCCGTGCTAGTCTTGTAATGGGATCTCTCGCGCTGCGCCGCTCGCCTCTCTGCGTCTGTTATACGCGAACAGGAGGAGACATAATAGACGTCATGGGGGCTGGTGGTGGCCACATAATACTCTTGCGCTTGGCCGATATGCAAAATGACGACAGCATCGAACCGTCGAGTCGGATGCGACCTCCATTGAACTGGACGACGACCCGACTCTGGGCCTGTTGTTGTCGTGAGTCGTCGTTCGAAGCTGGGCACCGGCTGCGGACGAAAGTCTCTGTGAGAGCCGCGAGGCTGCTGGGATGGGCCCGATGGAAGCTGAGAGCCTCCGGTCAGGGCCGCACGGGGTAAGATTCTCGAGGCGAAGGGCGGGATCTATGGCACTGCCGGTGGGTACGCAGTCATCCGCACTGCGGTCCGCGTGGTCGCCGGACAGCTTGGGTCGCGCCGCCCTTGTCGCTTGGTCATTGCAGTCTGGTAGAAGCAGGAGCTTGGTCGTAGGGTGGTAGAGACGGGTAGACTTGGTGCAGTGGGGCGGCGAAGCACCCGTGTCGCATGGCCGGCGACGCCAGCGAGTCCAAAGGGTCTGTTGCCGAAAGCCAGCCGGCGCTGTCCGTCTGCGGTGGACAGTAGGTGGGAGGGCGCCACCGTCGCCCCACGCGCAGGGGAAGTACAAACGCATGTACTGTGGTGATTCGAAGCGCAGGACGGACCGCACCGCGCGCGGCGACGGAGATCGCCTCCTCTCTCGTGGCTCCGGCCCCTTGGCGTGGGACTTTTTCTGGAGGGAGAGATCAGCTCCGCTGGCTCAGGGGGCGGCCCCTCGGTCCACTGGCGATTGAACTGGGAAGTTGGGAAGCGCGCTCCGGCCTGTGCCTTGCGCCCTACTTCCTATGCTGCCGCCGTTGCGACCTTTGACAGCATAATTGCTTCAAGTTGAAGATGGAGCTATTCTGTTACCGAGGGCACAAATACCTACTAGAGTACCCATCGGCTGCTCTCTTCGACGTTGAAGTCGGACCATCACTCTGTGCCTGCCGCGGCTCACTTGACTTCAATGAGGCAGACGCAAGGAGGCAGCCACTTCCACGTTTGTCCACCGGCACGCTCGGATCGCTTTGCGTAGATACACGGCAGTGTACGTCTGCAAAGCAGGAGAGCCACAGTGCGCAGTCGCAAGAGATGGCGCCGCCCTGATCAACAGTCCGCTCCGAGGTGGCGCCTAGACAGCGCAGTAAGTTCCCTATCCGTCTGCTGCCCGATGTTGGCGTCGTCGAGCGGTGACCACTTCGCCACGACCCATACAACCACCCTGCTATTTGAACCCAGAGAAGCTCTCCTTCTCCAGGACGCGAACGCATTCGCTCGTCCTCGGCATACTGTCCACTGTCTTCGCCAGAGCGAGCCAAGACTTCCCACGCCTCTTCCGGTCTTCTCCTCCTTCTCCTTGCGCGACTCCTCCCGGACAGCGGCGATCGCCTCTTGAGCTCTTGTGCTGGACTCGTTGACTTCCTGTCGGGCTTGATCCTCGCTCCAGTCAGGAGCTTCCTTTGCCTCGACGACCACTCGGACGAGCCCAGGCTCTGCGTCCTTCTCCGCCGCTGCCGTCCTCTTTGTTGTTGTTGTGGTGGGGCTAGTACGTGATATGAGGGCAAAGTCTGTAGGGGTCATCCTCGTGCCTTTGGCATCTTCAGCGGCCCGTGACGCGATGGTTTGGCCAGTGCACCATTAATTAAGCCTAGGCGTCAGCCAACGCGGCAGGAACCACTCGATGGCACGGCTCCAACGTCCGAACTCCCTGGATTCGACTCCCCGAATCGAGCGCTAATACAATGAGGCTGGCTGGCTGCCGCGGGTCTTCCGTCGCTTCAGTAAAAGTGCGTACTGATCGGTGCTGAAGGGTCGAAGCCGATAGAGTCAATCATTATAGACAACCTGCGCCTCTGTTTGATGCAGAACCCTGACGCCCGCCCACGCGGTGCAACTTGGCACTACCGCCTCCCCTCCCTCGTCGCCCAGCCACCACGCCAAGTCTGATCGATGGGAGGCAGTCGCCGGCCTTCAACCCCAGTCAATAATCACCCGCCCCGCCCAAAAGATGACCGATGAGCCTTGCTTCATGGCCACACATCACACAGTCAGGGAAGGGCGCGACTATCGCTCTCCGAGTTGCGGGCGACCGTGCCAACCAGGGCAGGCGCTCACTCGGGCCCGAGCCGTACGGAAATACACCATTGCCGCTCTTGAATCCGAGTTGGAAAGGTGTAGCGGAGGCGTGCGCGAACCTTCCGATGTTCGCGCCTGCCACAAATAGCAAGCGGAACGCGCCTTTTAGTTGGCAAGAGCGGAGCGACCTCGCTCGTGAGCGGTCCTGAAACGGCTAGACGCGCGCTGCTGCGCTGGCAACGGAGTCAATCGCCGCTGCCACGCTCTGGTGTTCATCGACTATGAGCGTCCGCGGCCCCTCTTCGCATGCCCAACGGCCCGCTTGCTTTAACAGCCGCACCCCACGTCGCATCACGCTGGCGGCTTGGTATTGACTGTGCGCAGATCGAGTCGCTCGGTGCGAACGTCCTGCACCGGTTCGGATCTTCGTCGCATGGTACGAGTCGCTCGCGGGACTGTGGCGAGGCGCAACCGCCCTCTCCTGGCTGGGCATCATCACCCGCCCAATGCCATCGAGTGCTCACTTCCCAACCTTCAGCGCGGCCACCCCGCCTGCCTCTCCTCCCACCACCGCCACGCGATGAAGCTCCTCACGCCCTTCCTCCTCGCGACCGGCGCGTCGATCGCCGCGCTACTCGTCGACGGGCGGACTACCGCGCAATCGCCGCTGCTCATCGAGCCCATCCCGATCACCACGTCGGACGCTCGCACCGCCCAACCCAGCGCTCTCCTAGCCGCCGCGACCGTGGACCCCGAGGTGTCTGCAGCGGCGACCGCTTCCCCGCCGTCCGAGTCGACGGACAGCTCGCAAGCCGAGTCGACAGTGACGGTCGCAGCACCTTCGCCCACGCCGTCCGTGGCCAGGACCTCAGCCCCAACCGTGGCCCCGACCGTGGCCCCGACCGTGGCCCCGACTCCGACCCCGACCCCGGCCGTGGGCGACGCGTCGTCGACAGGCTCGGCTGCGGCCTCGGCCCCGACGGCAGTCGGCAAGGGCACCAACCCGCTGGTGATCAAGGGCTACCGCTTCTTCGACTCGGTCACGGGCGCCTACTTCCCCATGCACGGCGTCAACTACTACCCGCGGCCGAACGCGGGCCCGCTGGACGCCAACAACCTCGACTTTTTCACAGACGAGTTCCGGCACGTGTGGGAGCGCGACGTGCCCGAGTTCGTGGCGCTGAGCGCCAACGCCATCCGGCTGTACGCGGTGGACCCCGAGGCGGACCACTCGGCCTTCATGTGCGCGCTGCAGGCCGAGGGCATCTACGTCCTCGTGGACCTCGGCTCGAGCTGCAAGGGCTGCGAGATCACGGCGGACGCGGCGCCCGAGTGCTACCCGGCGTCGTACAAGACGCGCGGCGAGAAGATCATCCAGCAGTTCGCGCGGTACGACAACGTGATCGGCTTCTCGGGCGGCAACGAGATCAACCACCGCACGGGCGGCAACCCGTGGACGCAGAACGCGCCGTGCCAGAAGAAGTTCATCCGCGACATGCGCGCCTACATCCGGGCGTGCCCGCGCATGCGGCAGATCCCCGTGGGCGTCGTCATGGCCGACACGGACCGCGACGCCAACGCGCAGTACTACAACTGCCGCACGGACGCGGCGGACGAGCTCGAGTCGGTCGAGTGGTACGGCATCAACGTCTACGTGCACTGCGACGACGTGGCGGACGCGAGCAAGGCCGCGGGCTTCAATCTGCTGCGCGACAGCTTCGAGGCGTACAAGTACTCGGTGCCGGCGCTGCTCACCGAGTTCGGCTGCCTCGCGCCCTCCTTCCCCACGGTCGACGGCTTCGAGGCCCAGCGCACGTTCCACGACGCCAAGTGGATGAACGACCGCGCGTACAGCGACTTTTTCGGCGGCGGCTTCGTCTTTGAGTACTCGACCGAGAACGCCAACTCCAAGGACACGGCCGCGTACCCCTTCACGGCCTTCGGTCCGCAGAACTACGGGCTGGGGTACCTCGCGCCCGAGGACTGCGACGACGTGCCCGACAGCGACAACAAGTGCGCCTTCAAGCGCTTCCCCAACTTCGACGCGCTCGCCGAGGCCTACGCCGCGTACGAGCCCAGGGACGAGCCCACGCTGGCGACGTTCGACGTGCCCAAGGACCGCTCCCAGCCGTCCCAGTGCCCCAAGGGCGCGCCCGTGCTCGCCGACTACACGTGGCCAGGCGACAGCCAGCAGAGCGTCTCGTGCCCGGCCGACGTCGGCCCCTTCCAGTGCCCTGGCGTGCCCACGCGGTCCAACAGCACGAGCGCAGGCCCGAGGGGTCGCGGCAGCTACAGCGGCAGCGGCAGCGGTAGCGGCAGCAGAGCCGCCAAGAAGAGCAGGAACAAGAGCGCAGGGACGCGCGAGGACGACGAGGACGTGCGCGTGGGCGACGAGGACGGCACGGGCGAGTACGAGAGCGCGCTGGACCTCAACTCGATCGTGGACGAGTCGACCTCGGCCTCGGCCTCGAGCCCCAACGACAAGTCGGCCGCCACCGTCGCCTCAGTCGCCTCAGTCGCGCACCTGCTGCCCGCCGCCGCGCTCGCGCTCGGACTGGCGTGGTGAGAGCTCGGAGCGCTCGCTCTGCTCCAGGCCGGGCGTGTGTGTGTACTGTGCGCATTGTTTCTCTAGCCACTCCCAGACAGCTGAATGCACTTTGGTTCCATTGATTGCCTTGGCTGGGCACTCGGCCAGGCACGATTCCTACGAACACACAGCCTCACCAGCTCGAAACGACACCAACACACACCACCGAGAGCGCCACAACGCCCGTCGCCGCAGCTGCAGCTCTACATCCGCCGCTCGACGACGCGTCCGACCGTGGCGTACAGGCCGCGGACCCAGACGCGTCGTCCGAGGCGAGTCAGCTGCAGCTGTAGCGGTCGCCGCGCAGGTCCCACGACTTGTAGAGCGTGTCGAAGCCGCGCGCGTTGGCCTCCTCGCAGATGGCGGCCTTGTCGCCGTCGTACTCGATGCCGAACACGGGCTTGCCGGCGTCGATGAAGGGCGAGAGCGCCGCGCACTCGCTGTTGGCGACGCACTGCTCGTTGACGGCGAAGTCGAACGCGTCCACGAGGTCCGCGACCTGGTCCAGGTCGTTCTTGAGCCCGACCGCGAGCCCGAGCGCGTGCGCCGTCTCGGCCAGGAACCGGTTGAAGTCGAGCTGCGTCTCGGCCGTGAGGGCGAAGCCCGGGTCGTTGAAGGCGCCGTCCACGTTGTCCGGGTCGACGCCGTCGCAGCCCTTGGTCCTGGCGAGCTCCATGCGCGCCGCGAGGATGGCGCGCAGGGCCTCGCTGGTCGTGTCGACCCAGAACTCGCCCTCCCACTCGGGCAGCGCGCTGCCGATCATGGCGCTCGAGTACGCGTCCTTGTCGGGCCGCCAGTTCTCGTACGTGCCCGCGCTGAAGTAGCACACGACCTTGACGCCGCGCTGCTGCAGACCCGCGATCGTGGACGCCGGCGTGTCGAACAGGTCGACGTCGTACATGGCCACGTCGTACGACAGGTTGAGCTCGCCCGCGAGCTGGATCTCGTACGACGTGCCCGGCGCCGGGCGCCACCAGCCGCCGCTCTCGCCGCCAATGCTGCTGCTGCGGCTGCTGCTGGCGGTGGCGGTGGAATTGCCACGACTAGTGCTGCTACTGCCGCTGCCAGTGCTGCTGCTGCTGCTGCTCGCGTTGTCGCTGGGAGCGTCGATCGTGCTGTCGGTCTCGGCGTTCGCCACGCGACAGCCGTCGACCGCGACTGCGGCGCTCATGAGCGCGGCGGCGAGCGCGGGCGTCAGCAGAGGTCGGAAGTGCATCTCGGAGGGGTTGGGCAGAGATGACTGTGGTTGGCGGCAGATTGGGAAGTGACGTCGGAGGAGACGGTCTCGTGGCAGTCGACGCCGACGCATTGCTAGCACTGTGTACCTACCTACCTAGTACTGGATAATCAGTCGTGGGCACCGACTTTGGGTACAGTCTTATAATGCTTGTGAGCAGCTTGCGGCGGTCGCCAGCTGCGCAGCGGGAAAAGTGGCCTCGGGCTTCCGACTTCGTCGCTATTAATAGTGGCGCAGGGATTGATTGAGACGCAGTCAGTTGGTAAGCTCAAGGTGTGGGTGGTCACCTCACTATTAATACTGTAGTGCGGTATCCAGTGAGTC
>JAADXZ010000158.1:0-36941 GCA_023338055.1 Phytopythium mirpurense
GGCGGCTCCATACGCTTCTGGTGAGCTGAGGTAGTTGTGTACGACGGTCTTCGACCGTCCTATGGCCTCTGCGATCGCGCGCTCGGACTTGCCGTCGGCCGCCAGCTGGGCAATCCGGCCACACTCGTAGCCAGTCAGGCATCGACCTCTAGGCATCGCTAGAATATGTATCAGCCACCACGATAGCACCACACGTGAGCTATCACTTCGGCTGTCATAACGGACGTGCAGCGGGCGCTAAACAACGCTCTGGAAGTGGCAATGAACGCGTCATTTCCTACCGGTCTTATAAATTATGCCGGACACCACAGGCGACTTTTTCCACAGCTCGACTTCCACGCCGCCGATTCTCGAATGAAAGGCGCCATTCGACGCGTCTTGATTGTGCGAGTTCATTGGTGTAAATTACGATCGTTTTGAGCATTCTATTGGACAAAATTTCATTTTTTCGAGTTGGTCTTATCATTTGTGCCAGCACTTTACCTTCTCGTTTAAAACCAAAAGTAATTTACGACAGGTCTGTCTACTGTACAATATATTTCGTATATTACCGGTTGTGTTTAAAACTCAATCCGGCTCAATACGATCCATACATACCGGTAATATCGTCCAGGCTACTAACGACCGCCGGTCGTTTAGGGAAAATTATTACAGAAGGTGCTCGATTTTTGTTGCATTAGTTACGGGGTATTGCTTATTCCCAGGGTTTATCACTCCATACAAACAACAAGACTAAATCAAAGCGTTTGCTGTTCATAAATTACGGAGCATGTCGACCAGGACGTACTGCGCCTCGAACGTCGCCTCGGGGTTACACGCGAGCGCCTTGCGCGCGTCCGAGAACGCGACGGCCTGCGGGCTCACGAGAGCGCGGAGCTGCTCCGCCGCCGTGAGGTCGCGCGCTCGCTGCTCAATGTACGCGACCGCCTGGGGCATTTCCGCGCCGCAGTCCTCGATGCCCACGACGTCCAGCTCGTTCACCACGACCGTGTTCACGTCCATGGCGACCGTGGGCGGCCGGTCGGGGGTGAAGCGCGAGCGGTCGACGAGCAGCACGCATCCCATTGGTCGCGTCGCGCGGATCGTCCAGTCGATCGAGTCCTCGGAGCCGCACAGGTCCACGACCGCGTCGAATGCCGAGCGGCGCCAGCGATCGCCAAGAGGCTGCAAAAAGTCGATGCGCTCGACAGCAATCGCGCTCTCGCCGACACTCCGAAGCTGCGCTGGGCTCTCTGTCACCAGCTGGATGCTAGAGAGCGGGAGATCGAGCGTGTGGTGCAGATACAAAGCGATCACGTTGGCCAGGCAGTTGCTGCGCGGGTCGGTCACCACCGCGATAGTCTTGACGAGGCGCGAGCAGATCACATTGCCAATCGCCACGGCCACAGACGCGTCGTCGGCGAGCAGCAGCAGCTCGTTCGGGATCGACGGAGGCACCACGCGCAGGTTGGTGGCTGGGATCGTCACGTACTCCGCAAGCGCCCCGGTCGTCGAACTCACGCCGAGGCATTGAGCCTCGTGGGGACACCACGACGGCGCCTCCTGGTCGCATGCGGGGCACGGGAGGTATGGCGACGCGACGACCTTGTCGTTGACGCGGAACGCGACGTCGCCCTCTAGTGCATCGACGGCAGAGTCCGGCGCCATTTGTGCCACGACTCCGACGAACGACCGGCCCAGCACGCCGTTGCGTCCGAGCAGCCTCCCCCGGCAAGTCTGCGCGTCCGTCAAGGACCCAGCAGCGCAGAGAACGCGCACGCGGACCTCGCCGTCGCGCAGAGCCCGGCATGCAACGGTCTGATACTGCACGTGCGGCGCTTGGTCGCTGCTTCTGGATGCCGCACGAAGCACTCTTGACAGTGTGGGCGAGGCCGGAGCTACTTGTTCGAACCGATCCGGCTGGTCGTCGGCTGCTAACTGCGAGTCCAAAAGCCAGGGCAATTCGTCACGGCTCGATGGTCTGAACTGACCGTTGAGCGTCTCAACGAACACGCGGAACTCGGCATTCTCGACAAGGTCCAGCGGCAGATCCTCGTGCGCGATCCACTTGGCCAGCGCGCGGTTGGCGCTCGCGAGCCTGGCGTCCCACCCGGCGTCGTCGTTCGCCCGCGGACTGGCTGTGAGCGCTTTCTGCTTCCTCGCAGGCGCGCTGCGCCGACTCGACGAGGTCGGAGACGCCTGGCCCCGCTGCTCGAGCAGCTGCAGCAGAGCAGCCGGGTGGTGCCGCTCCAGGTGTCGGGTGAGGTTGTGCGTCTTGTCCTTGAGCCGCATGGCGCAGAGCAGGCAGATCCGCGAGTTCGTGTCTTCTGGCGAGAAGGAAGGGTACAGGTCTCGCACGTCCGTGGCTTGCAGGCGCACGACGGCCTCGATCTCGGTCTCGTCGGCCATGCGCGTAGGTAGATGCCCTTGGACGTATCCTCGATGGGAATGAATGCCCGCCAGGGGCGCCGCGGCAACTATAAATCAGCACTTGTACCGAGAACATCCGAACAAGTGCGATATCAGATGATAATGACGGATGGTCAGCGTACCATTTAAATGGTACATTGGTACACGTCGCTCGAGTCCTTGCTTCGAGGAGGCGCAGTCCAGCTTGTAGTTTAGTTCGTAGCGGCGACGAGCGCCATTCCTCTCGGTGCATGCGGCGTCGCTGCTAGCTCCGCGTCGGGTGCCTGGAGCCTCACCAGACCGGACCGGACGACATGAAGAAGCTCTTTGGCGGCATCTTTGCGCGCCAGCAGCAGCCGAGCAGTCCCCCGAAGAACGACGGGACGCTAGGGGTGTCGCCCACTTCGCCGCTGCCGAGCACTGCGGCGGCAACCGGCGGAAGCCATGGCGGGAAGAGTCAGCGCGCACAAGGGGGCCGATCCATCTACAAGACGGGTCCGCGTGGGTCTTGGTCCACGTTCTTTGCCGGTAACGCAGCGGCGCGATCCCCGACGCCGGCGTCAGCGGCAGCGGGCTCGGTCTCAGCTGTCCCCACCTCGACCAAGGTTGCTGGCGTCCGATTCTATCGGCTACTGTGGAATAGGGAGCAGATTGGCGTTGCAGTGGGCTGACCCAATTATGATGTGCTGTCGGTTTCCAGGTCTTTCGCCAGAACCTCGACATGCTGATGCGAGAAGTCATCAGCCGCATGAAGCCATTGTACGTGAATGCACATCTATCGCCTCCTCCCGTTGCAGAGTCGAGTGCACCTCGTACCATTTCCGCACGCAAGCAGCCAGTCTAACTGCTGCTTGTGCCTGCTTGTGCTAGGATCCCTAAAATGTTGGAGAGTCACGACGACATCACAGCAGAGCTCGACGCTATGTTGAGCATTGCAGACCTCGCGGCAGACAAACTCGAGCAGCACGGTGGGCTTTCTTGCTTTCTAACTGCGTTGCTCTATCCCCACTTGACTGATTTAGTTTTTGCGTGGATTAGAAAGCGCCGCTCCCTTGGAGGTTCTCAAGGACTACTTCGCGTCGCCAGAAGGACTGGCGCTGTGCGACCGAGTGGCGCTCCCTTCGCTCCTTGTAGACTTCATGGGAAGAATGCGGGTCTTTCTGGTCAAGGGGGAGCTAACGCGAATGCAATCGAAGAGCTCCGATGGGGGTGAAGGCGGTGCTTCGACTGCATCCCTGGCTGGAGCAAGGGACGCTGTCTCGTCGATGGAGCGAGCCTTGGAGTTTCTCATGGCTTGCATCATAGCCGTGACGTCAAACGTTGAGCTGATCGAGAAGTATCGATGCGAGCTGCCGAATCTGTTCGACTTGGTCGCGGAAGAATATCCACCGTCGGCTGTGTTTATACGCGACCTTGTCACCCAAGCTCTCGCAAGTGTCCCGGACAAGAACTTCAGCGCTGCACTGGTCTGGTATCTGCACGACTGCAACGTCATAGCCAAGACGGTTCGCTTGGTCGGGAAATATGTGCTAGCCACTCGGACGACTCGAGAAAACGCCGGTGCCGCGCTCCAGGCGTATTCGAACACTGTCGTCATGCCTGCTTCAAGAAGACCAGAAGCCGATTACCCAGGCAAAGGTGTTCATGAATCCGTCATCGCAGCAGTTAGCGACGCTCTAGGTCTCAACAAGAGCGACGCCAACTCTTCAAGTGCGGGCCAAAGCATGAACGAGGGCGTTGACCATGATGACTTTGGCGCTGTTAATTCTACAATGGCGGCGACCAAGTCCGAGGTCTTCTGTTTCTCGTCATACTCCCCACTACCAGGTCTCAAGGCCCTGATTTACGTTCTACACAAAACGTGCCGGTACTCGTTGGTGCTTCTTGGCGAGTTCCAGTCGTCTGGGGGATACGCGGTGCTCGCGCATATACTTCAGTCGTGCGACGAAGGCGACATTGCTACCTACCTGTACCTGTTCACACTGCTTCTCCCACTCGGGACTGGCTTCTCCGGTCTCTGCGGAGAAGATGAAAGCATGGCAACAGTCAGCACGTGTGGAGCACGGAACGCAAACGCATTCTTGGCAATGCGAGATGTGCTACTGAACAGCATCATTGCATTTGAGTCGGGGGATCCAAGCAAAGCTACAGAGCAGCAAAGTGAGCGCGAAGCCCACGAGAAGGAGCAGCTCGTTCTGCAGCTTCTGACCACGATTCTTCACGTCTACACCAGTGACTACGACAACTTCGTGAATTTGGAGCCGAAGACTCAAATGCTGGCGCTCGTGCTGACCCAGCTGCCGTGGATTGCGTTCCCAGACGGTCAGGTCATTGTGCTGCGAATTGTTGAGTACGTTTGCGGAGCAGCGCGCTCGGAGACTGTTCTACCGACGGATATCCTATCGGTGCTTAGCACTCTCTTCATAGAGCGCACCACCTCCGAGACGAGGGACCTGCTATCTCTACCTCGTGAAGCAGAAGAGCCGAGCGCCGATTCCTCGCTCCCGTCTGCGTCAGATAGAAACCCCGACGTCCAGCCATGCGCGCGCGTCAGTGTATCAAGCAGCACGTACAAGGTCTCGTCCCCGGTCTCCTTGATATTGTGTGGCTGCATCACCAAGATTGTTCGCGATTCCCCACTCGCGCACTTCAAAGCACAACTGCGAAGCTTCGGGGTGCTAGAGCGTGGAGTGTACAGGTTCTTGTCCAAGATTGCGAACACGTTGTCGACAATACCGACATGCGAGGTCAAGCCGTACTTAACCTGTCTCGAGCCACACCTCGACATGTGGGGCTCGTTACTAGGCAGTATGCTGCGGAACGACCGCCAGGCCTGTGTTGAGTTTCGCCAGCTCAACATGCATCACTTTCTGTACACGATTGTGGAAGCGCTTTTGTCGAATGATCAGCTTCCGAGCAGCACAGCCCCACGTGAACTCGGTGGAGGCAACTTTCGACAGCCAATCATGTCGGTATTTACTGAACTTGCAAGTTTCCAACCGGGTGGCCACGCGATCGAAGAGGATGCAAACGGAGAAGCTGATTTAAAGATCCTTCTAGCCGGAATCGTGTCGGACTTCACCAAATTGCTTGGACTGCTCCAATCCCTGCGGGGAAACGAAGAAAAACAGCTTAAGCTGATGGAAGGAGTTGCGCACATGCTCAATGGAGGAGTGTTCGTGTGGACTGCGTGGAGAGAGGCTCAAGGGTGCGAGATTTTGATCTCGTTACTCTCTTCGCTTGACATTGCAGACAGCGATGCCGACGACACAAGATACCGCATCATGGACATGGCATTGGGGATTTACAGTACGACACTCGACCCCCAGACTGACAACAACGCCAACCTTGAGTATTTCCAGCGCGAAGTGGGGTATTCAGCACTTGCAAGCTGCCTCTCCAATTCTGGTGTCTTAGCATCGGCTCAGCTTCCATTCGTCTTGAATCGCGTGTTTGAGCTGATCACTGGTAACACTTCTCCAAGGAACAAGATCCGGAACGGCGACGCAGTACGCGTGGTGTTCCAACTCCTTCCAAATCTGCCTGTTGACGAAGCAATCAACACAATCAATCGTCTTGTGCTGAAGCTACTGTCGAATGACGAGGTTGGGTTTTCCAGAAAAAGGCAAGTCACATTGCTTGTCACTGCTGGAGTGTTCAAGTGGATAGCAGAGCCGCCCATTATGGCAATGCTTCTTGACGATGACCATCCCTTGAAGCAGCCGATTCATGCTCTTCTGGCAGAGCTGACGAAGGAAGAGCTGTCGATTTCACACCTTCGCGATTTCATGCGGATCATTGGGCGCAGCATGCCGCTTCTGTTGATGAACCGCTACTGCTCCATCAACATCGGCGTGGGATCCAATTTCTTGCCGAAACCGGAGACCGGGCTGTCTCTCCTGGAAAGCGTTTTCGACTCCGCGATTGTCCCGCACACGAAAGTCGGGACTCATCTAAAGGCACGCATGGCGTCCGGGTATGTTCACGTGGTGAACTCTACAGACCGAAAGTGGCCGCCGTCGTCCGGCTACTCATTTGCCTGTTGGATGCGATTCCCAACCGTCGATGGCTTCCAATCGAGAGACGCGGCAGCGATGGTTGGGGCAGGAAGTAGCGCTCGCCTGGATGACAACGCTTCACCAACTGACAGTGGAAGTACTGTTTGCGTTGCTTTATGCGAAGGCAATCTCTCTGCCCGGCTTGATGGCGACGACGCGGAGCACGAAAACGTATACGGCGTGCTCGTCGGCGCAGCGTTGACAATTTTTTCATCCGGTGAGAGCGCAACTAGAAACGAAGAGCCACTCTTGTGCCTAGATGTGACGGCGGTTGCCCAGAACAGCGCGATGGACTTTTACTTTTGGTCACATGAAAAGCGATATCTGGTTCGTTTCCAAACGTATGAAGACGTGGACATGTGGTGGCGAGCGATGCAGCAGTCACAAAGCATAAGCAACGTCACGACTCGGCAGAAAACGGCGGGAGGCATTGACAAGAACGAGATGCTTTACACATCGCCCCAAAGTGACGACGACTCAACATCCGACGATAAAGTCGATGGATGTGCGTGCATTTTATCTGTGTACTCGCTGGAGTCGTCTGGCTGTTATGTGCGCATCTACTTCGAGCGGGAGACCGGAGTCCTGCGAGTGGACACTGGTTCGGTGACCACGGGGCCAAATATGAACCCAACCAAGAGAAACTCGGCTGTGTTCAAAAGCGTCGACATCCAACTATTGCGTGCTGTCCACAACGGCGCTGCCCCATCGCGAGACAGTCATGGATCGGAGCACCCTAGCGGCACACTATCGACAGAACGCGAAAAGCCGTCGCAGTGGCATCACTTTGCGTTCACTCATCGAAAAACAGTGGTGGGAAATTCATCGCTGACCCTTTACGTTGACGGATCGGAAGTCGCAACCAAGAAACTGAGCTACCCCTCTGCTCCGACGACTGGCACCATGCAAGCATTTATCGGCAAGGACATCCAGATTTGCGGGACGTATCCTGCTCTCCCCTGGAGCATCGGGCCCGCTTGGTTGACGGAGGATGCCCTTCCAAGTAGCGCCATCGCGTGCATGTTTCTGCTCGGTCCGTCGTTCAGTGGCCGCTTCAGTGGGTACGCATACCGGTCGATTGGCGACTGGCCTGAAGCCCTCGCGACCACTCAACTAGATCGCACCACGCGTCGACGAGTTGAAGTTGTGAGGGCCGCAAAACGCCTTCAGCTTGCAAAGCTGGCGCGGTCTAGCCGCCGGACGTGGAATGACCTGGAGATGGATTTCGAATCGTCCCCATCAGTCCTTGGAACTGCTTCAGCAGAAGCTCCTTTTGACTCGGCTGTGAATTCGAAGAAGGATGATGCAGCTACCACCATCAGCAGCAATCATGCTGTGCGCAAAGAGCTTCAGAACGCAGAGGGGTTCCATACATTTATCAAGCATGAATGTGCCATGTCTACACTAGGCAGCGAGATTCTTCAACTGCTGAGCTCGTTTAAGCTCGCGGACGAAACCGTGCTGTTTTCTATCAACACCAAGTTCAGCGCCCAGCCCAAGTCTCAAGCGATTCACTATATTGGGACGGAGGCATCGTGTCCGCTAGATCTCGCCAAGCTGTTGCCATCCGTCGGCGGAATATCCCAAGTACTGTTCCCCTTGCTCGAGAATTCGTGGCGCGCATTCGAGTTGAAGATTGTGTTGCAGCTTCTTGCTCGTGTGATACGCCGCAACCCGTCGTGCATGGCTGAATGCCTTGAACTCAACGGGTATGCGCTTGTGGCGAGTTTACTCTGCACGCGCTCCCATCTGATTGATGACGTCGTGCTTCGCAGCGTGGTGCGGCTAGCTGTCACGGGCAAACTGTCGTCGGAAAGTAGCTCTCGGGCATCAATGTGTGCAGATGTGTCGCCGAAGACTAGCGCAAACGCACTCGCATGCTTGCCAACGGTAGTCGACTTCGCAGCACTGAATCAAGTTGTGCTCTGCACGGAGCTCCGGAAATCACTGAGCCACCACCTCCAGTGCCAATTGTTGGTGTACCTACTCGATCTCATCGCTCCGTCTAACCCGAACGCGCTCTTCAACGCACGTCAGCTGCGTCGTGCTGACGTATTGTCGTGGATATTGGTGTATCTCTCCGAGCTGGGCAACGAGGAATGCTCGCTGGACGCCGTTGCCTCGCAACAGCTTCGGTGGTGTTATCCACAATTTGTCGATCAGGACTTGGACAAAGTTCTACAGTACGTTCTCTCGTTGCTGAGAGCGTACGTTCGAGTGGAAAATCATTTTGACGATGTCAGCCACATCTCGGAGATGTTGCTTTTATCGCTATCTGCAGAAGCACCACAGTTCAAGAACAGCAGTATTCGACTCGTGTTGTTGCAGTTTTTGCTTCACGAAATTGAGCAGGATGCAGTGTCCAAGCAAACCAGAATGTGTTCACCAGCAGAGGGCGTAGCAGTGACGATCGTCAATGCTGTCATTTATCGTTCGAGTAATGGGGGACTCAAACTGAAGCGAAAAGATAGGAATGCCGACGGCTCCACAAGTGCAAGTCCTATGTCGATTCTATCACCAACAGGCGAGTCGTCAGGTGCCGGGTTCTTCCCGAACAGCGCACCAGCAGATGAATTCGACAATGTCATGCTGGAAGTTGTGGCGCAGTGTGACAGCGGGCCATACTCCACGACCGAGGCGCTCCTAGCCGTGCGCATATTACTATCATTGGCACAAGACTTCCCGGTGTTTGCTCAGAAGCTTTTTCAGCCCCGATTGGCGCAGAAATTCAAGCGCGTGTTGCGAGTTTATAGCACGAACTATAACATGTACACGCCCCTTCTCGCGTTTGTGTCGAACATCGCCATCAAGGATACCAAGTACTACGATCTTGAGTGGTCTCCGACGAGCGCACAATTTCAGCAGTTTGCTCTACCGACACCGAATGGGTTCGATGGGATGGAGAAGAGTTATTTGACACAAGTCTGGGAGCTGCTGGGTAGCTTGATGCTCCATAACGCTGCCGTCGACACAGAGCAAGCGCGCGCAATCAATGTGACAGTTATCGGACAGCTCTCATTTCAGATCGAAGTGAGCGAAGCCTTCTTCACGGCGATTATCGCCTCCAGCAGCATTGTCACTCGCATCCTCGTGCAACTAATGGTATCAGCACGTCTTGTCTTGAGAGACGACGTCGAAGTCCACATGAAGAGCTCACCCCAGTGTGTGGCAGAGGACCGTGACGGCAGTCCCGGCCATCGAGTAGCGGCAGACTGTCGGATCTCGCAGGCTCTGTCGCTACAGAAAGCTTTGATGGCACTCTTGACTGGTCGAGCCTCCACCTCACCATTGTCGTCTAGAACTTCTCTAGTAATCGCCTGTCTAGACGTGCTCCGGGTTTTACTGGGTCGTCTGCTGTTTGAAAAGGACGAGTGCGCTGCGTTCATGATGTTCCTGCTGGAATGCCTCGACCACGCCATTGCGCAGAGCGAAGGCGCGTTTACGCTGTCTGACGGACAAAAGTGCTGGCTCACGCTCTTGGTTCACGTCGTCAAAGCCACCAAGGCGCTTTCAGACAACTGCACTTTGCTCTCACTCAAGAACGTTTCGGCTCTAGCGTTTGCACTCGCTCGCTACTTGGTTGACGAAAACAAGCACGAGTGTGCATATGACGCTAATACCGACGAGAAAGGGCGATCTTTTGAGAGCACAACGATGGAGCCCTCCTCTGCGACCCTACCGCCTCGACCACAATTGACGCGAGAAGATACCATTAGCACAATGATGTCTAGCTCTGGTGGGCATGCTGCTTGCTTCGGGATGGATGTTTTGCTTTTCTTTCTCAGCTCAGTGCGGATGTATGCTGAACCTCACATCGCCCAAGTCGTCGGCGTTGACGACCAGCAGTTTTTCTACAGCACGCTCGTGTATTGCGCACAGACAGTGGTCTTGAGCGAGTTGCATGGACGCCACAAGGGTTATCCTCCACCACAGCGTCTTCTTGAGTGCTTGACGAGCTCGAGGCAGTTGCTTTTCCAACAAACCAAGTGCTCAGGTGTCATTATATGCGGCACACCAGTGAATGTCCGTCCTGGCGGGAGCGGCGGAGGCAGCGTCAGCTCTGACCCCGGAGGAAGCGGGAGTGGCAGCGGGGCAGTAACTTTGGCTGGTACTAATCTCGCCAGTCATTTGAACCGAATGAAGAACCCTTTAATGTCGTCTAGTGGGCACAAGGAATTCGGTCTCGGCTCCGAGTCAGACCGCAGCTTCATTCTGTCTCTTGCAGCAGAGCTGTTCCTGATGCTTGCTGATGACTCTGAAAGTGTGCGTCATGCATCCATTGCATTGTGGCAATACATCATGCAGCAGCGACTGGGCGTGCTGAAGGAGCTGCTTATTGTCGAGCCGCGAGTTTCTCTTCTTCAAAACATGACGACTTCACGAAAAGAAGTCGTTGATGTCTTTCACGGTGGCTTCGAGCGGTTGCTGCAGATTACCACGCCTCATTCGCGAGTTACCTCAGCTCCAGGAATGCCAGCTGCGTTCACTATGGCTACGCTGAGTACGGCCGAGGCGGAACTTAGCCGAGAGAGCTGGCTACAATTCCACTTGTGGCTGACCGAGGAGTTCGACTTGCTGAAGGAGCTGATTCTCGTGCGCACAGAGCCTATCTACCAGCACCTTGTTGATGTGCTAACATCGTGTTTAGCCGTTCGCAAGGTTAACGCGGGGAGTGGCAGTGGTGGAAGCAGTGGCGGACCTTTGATGACGACAACGCGACCAAAGGAGCTTTCTCTCAACATGGACTTTGTCCTTTTCTTCGACCGCGATACATGTGGCAAGCCAATTCGATATTCTACTGCTTTGGACGATGTCGACGTTGGCTACAAGCTGGTCGCGCGGCGAGCGTTGGTGAGATATTCCAACATCACGCAGACGGAGGTGGCATCCATGAGCGACGGTCTCTCTCGCTGGCAAGAGATGCGATTGCGACTGGTGCATACGCAGTCGATTTGGCAGTTCGGAGGCTGGCAGTCAGGGATTGATTGGATCCCTGACGCGGGGACGACGGCTTCTACTGTGGATAATGAGCAAACTCTCGATCGGCAGGGGTCGTCGAGTCTCCGCGACAATGACGCCATCGGTTTGGTTCCTGCTGAGCGAAGCATCTTCCAGCAGAACATGTTCCGCTATCGCTTGGACTTCACGGAAGGGCCGCAGCGCATGCGCATACGCTTGATGAGGAGCTACGTCAGTCCCGTGAAGTCATCAAGTGACGAGCTAAAGTGCAGGGATGACAACGAGCGAAATGTGAAACACAAAGTAGCTGACACCGTGCTGCGAAGCACTCCAGCAAAAGCGATGGCGACACTGGGAGGTTCAAGTGGGGATGGTGTGCGTCCAAATGCAGTCAGCCAGTTGTACGCGCGTGCTACCCAGTTTCATGAGGCCATCGACGCCTACCGCGAGTTCCGATTCAAGTACTATGCTGAACAGAAGGTTACTGGTGCAGGGAGTGGTGATTCCGACGCTTCGGATGCACCAAGCGAGGCGCTCTTACTGGAGGCAATTCTTCGACGCTGCAAACTGGAGGCGACACGTTGCATTTTCGAAGGTAACTTGCGTGTGAAAACTGCGGTGAAGGATCAGTATTTAGGCTAACCTTGTGCAAACTCCCCGCTATACAGATATCATTGCAAATGCCGCCAAGGGATTGAGAGTGTTTCCTGCGAACGTAGCTCGGAAGGTGTTCGACGAGTTTCTCCATTGCGAAGAATCCACCTCGAATTCAGACGACGAGAAGTTCGACCAGCAGAAGCAGCATCGCAATCTGTTGAATGTTTCGCCGGCTCTAATCGAAGACATCGCGCGATCACTTGAGAAAGCAGAGGAAGAGGCGACTCGAGCTGCCGCGGAGGCAACAGTCCATGACTGTAATTTGCTGCAGTCAACACTCTTTGATGCGGCCGATGCAGAGGCGATGCAGCACGCCATTTGCACAGCACGATCGGACGCGCATCTTGTGGATTCAACCGTGAATGCCGGAGTTGACGGAGGCGCTCCAAGTCCACCGATATCATCTGATGACAAGAATAACGAGGTTGATGAAGAAAGAGAAGACGAAGGTGACGCGACTGGAGACGAACACGAATTCGACGGCGGATACGATGACGAGAACGAGCTTGATGGACGAGATGACAACCATCAAGCTGCCCACGACTCTGACACCGACACTGTTGGGACTGTTATTGATTCGAGAGATGACGAGCGGAAAACTTCGTTGCGAAAAGTGAGCATGCTAACAAGTGACCAGAAACCCAGTGAGATACAACATCGTTTTGATCCTGATGACCGTGGTGATGGTGCAAGCGGGATATTTGTTCCCGCTGACGCTGAAAACGGTGAGATTGCCAAGCACGTTAGAGAAGATGCGATCACGGACGGCTCGCTGGACTTCGTGTACGGTGTTATCGCGCGATTCATTCAGCGAGACGACTACCCGCCGTTGCGGAGCTATAACGCCGCGTATATTGCCGGGATGACCAGGTTCCCAGGGATCTTTGTGCTTTGTCGTGGGGCGCTCTATTTTGTTGGCGGCTACGGGAAGTTATTCAATGGCTCAGTTGATGGAAACAGTCAATCGGGCGTGGCGTCAACTGCAGCTGGAGTCTTTCCTTTGTTTGCAAGTGGGTCGATTCCGGCTGGAGGCTCAAGTCTGTTGTCTCCCACCGGGAAGTCGAGTACTTCAATGAGTGGATCCAAAAAGAAGGCAAAGGACCTCATTCGCACGACTATTGCAGAGTGGGGAACGTCGCTCTCTTCACTCAGCAAAGCGACCGACGCGCAACCATTTACCGTTGCACCTTTGCCTCCTGATCCTCAGCAGCAGGGCTCAAACAATGAATGTGCATCGGCATCACTGCCATCTAGTGTGGCAGTACCGTCGACAACAGCGGTGGCAACGAAGAGCTGGAGCGTCAAGTACTCGTGCGTGAAGCAGTTTTGTCGCATGAAGTATCAGCTTCGACCAGTCGGTATCGAGTTCTTTGACACGTCGGGATCGACCTTTTTCGTCCAGTTCGAATCGCACACCCAACGCGAAGAGGTGTTGAAATTCGTGTTCCAGATGCCTATCGTCAACAGCATCTTCTGGAACCCGCTGCTGCGATCGAGCGCCTTGTCACTGTCCACGAAGCGAATCCGCCAAACACTCACCAAGCGCTGGTTGCGGGGATTCATCTCTAACTTTGAATATATCATGCACCTCAACACGCTTGCTGGGCGAAGCTTCAACGATCTGACCCAGTACCCAGTCTTCCCGTGGATCATTGCAGACTACACGAGTGAGTTCCTTGACCTCGACAACCCGAAGTCGTTCCGGGATTTGTCCAAACCTATGGGTGCGCTGCATGAACAGCGCGCGTTGCAATTTCGGGAGCGATACAGCGCCATGAGCCACGACATGATTGGAGACGAAGAGGACAGCCACATGATGGCGGCGTTTCATTATGGAACCCACTACTCATGCTCGGCGTACGTCGTCAATTACCTCATCCGTCTCGAGCCATACTCTAAACTCGCAAAAGAGCTACAGGGTGGGGATTTCGACCACGCCGATCGCCTATTCCGCAGTATCCCCTCCTCGTGGGAATCGGCGTCGCGGGAGAACCTGCAGGATGTGCGCGAGCTTATTCCCGAGTTCTTTTATTTGCCCGAGTTTCTCTACAATGCAAACGGTTATGCGCTGGGGACGACACAGAGCGGGGAAGTCGTGAATCACGTGAGACTGCCGGCATGGGCACACGAGGATCCGCGTGAATTTGTTCGTGTGCACCGACAGGCGCTCGAGTCGCGGTTTGTATCGGAGCACTTGCACGAGTGGATCGATCTGGTGTTTGGCTTCAAACAAACAGGTGTCTCGGCGCTCGCAGCTCTGAACGTCTTCATGCCAATCACGTACGAAGGCGCGGTGGACATTGACGCAATCAAAGATCCCGTGATGCGAGCAGCCACGCTGGCACAGATCGAGAATTTCGGCCAGACACCGTCAAAGATATTCACAAACCCTCATCCTGCACGCAAAGTGCCGGTGCTCGTTGGGGCGAGTACCGCAGGTGGCGGTGGTAGTGATGGTGGAAAAATAGGGACACCTTTGTCGCTAGGCCTTTCACAATTGAGTCCGGACGACCTCGAGCCTTTGGCGTCCACGTCGACGATTTCGACGCCAACCGGCAACACTCTGAGTAGTGTGGAGGCCTACGTTAAGTGGCACGCTCCTCTTGCGCCAGCACTCGTATCGGTCGGGAAAGATTACGTTTTCCTGAAGAAGGTGATGGCTGCCAAGGTATCTGAGGGGCCAATCGGAGACATTGTGCTAGTGAATGACAAGCTGCTCTGTCGAGGCCAAGGATGCCGTTTTGTTCCTCCGCGATTCAGCAAGTACATCGAATGGGGAAGCTCCTCTCGTACCGCCAACTCCTGTGCCTCCGAAGACGGAACTATCAAGTTGCGGGTACATCAGTCGTCAGCGAGGTACCGCGAAGCAAACAAGGTCATCGGTGTTATCGAGGGAGCACATTTCTACAAGGTAAACTGCGTCGCATTGTCCGACGACGGCGGGATTCTCGTCAGCGGCGGCGAAGATGCAGCCGTCAACGTACTGGAGTGCACGAAAACTCGTGTGAACGGAGGTACCAACGGAGGGCAACGGGTTTTCAAGCAGCTCGCCAAACTGGTTGGCCATGAGGACGCTGTTGTCAGCGTAGCCATCAACAAAGTACGGGCACTCAACGCCGCCCTGGATGGCAGACTGGTGATGGTGGTTCTAACAAAGTTTATTGCTTCTACAGATATTCAACGTGATTGTCAGCGGCTCGATGGACTGCGGTGCCATCCTCTGGGATCTGCGCACACGCGCATTTTCGCGAGAGCTAGTGGGCCACTCCCACTCCGTTGACAAGGTGGCAATCAACGGAGCGAATGGCAATATTATCACTGCCTCCTCCATCGAAATGCGAGTATGGAGCATCAACGGGGATCTCCTAGCATCGGTTCCGTCAGTTCAAAGCCTCGGCCTCTCCTCGATTGTACGGTCATTGCGGATGAATTGGCATGGCACAAATGAGCAAGGGGACTAACTTCTTCAATGAAACAGGCAAGCGCCATCTCGACGCGGTGCGAAAGCTGGCAGCCAGGTGTCGTGGCAGTGACGGGGCACGTCAATGGCACCATCGCGCTTTGGGGACTCTCGTATCCGACCGACTTGGCCCACGACAAGCAGGTTTCGAGCAAGTCATCGACATCAACAAGTGCCGGTACTGCGCGAATTGCAGTTCGAGTGGGACGGACAGATGGAGCCACGATCCTCAGCCACTCCGGCAACTCGAATGGGTCTTCAAGCACAGTGGTCGCCTCAGGTGCAGTCAAGCCTGCAGTGCTCAAAGTTGTCCCGTCGTGCCAACTCTTCGTGATGAAGCTGCTCATGGACCACCGCAGCAGTGTGACAGCATTGACGCTGAGTTCCGACCAGCGGCAACTTTTCTCGGGCGATGCCGACGGAAACTGCATCCGCTGGGTCGACGATAGCATCAGCGTGAACATTTTATAGGTTGTAGCTAAAACAACCGCAATTACATCACTTTCCATGTCAATAACGATCGAACCGCGAAGAGTTTCATGACCAAAAGCCATTCAACTGCATCGGCGATTGGGTGCTCGTCGATCGGCTAGATGAAGCTGAAAAGGCACTGGCGAGTGGTCGTTCGCGACGTTTCAAAGCGTCAACGGACGTGGTATGCATTTTGGTGTTCATTCTTCCTCTCCACGTGCAAGAGTCGCTCGGCTGGGTGCCCTGCGAGGAGGATCCCTCTGCGCGTCACAAGAGGCTCATACCCTGTAAACGCGCAGTAAAGGCTGCAAGCAGCCACGATGTTGGGTTATCCGAATTACCACGTGCTTGAGAGTCGCGTTCTGCGACCTCGAAGGCAACGGCGTGGCAAGCCGCCGCTATTCCCTTTGAACAGAAGAACGCAGACGCTGCAGCAACTCGTACTGTTGTGTGCACTACTCATTGCTGCGGCCCAGTCGAGTGGCACGGAAGCCTTAGATGTCGACAGCGGTGATGACATCCTCGACATGGATGACGCTTTCCAGCGCTTTCCTCAACAACGCCGGCGCCATCACCACAACTGTGTTCACGACGAGAAGATTGACGAGTTCATGGAGAACGTGGATGAATCGTCCCTTCTAGCGCCCCAGCGCCTCGCTCCGCATGTTGACAGCTACAGGCAGAGCTTCGTCATGGACGATTTCCTTGACGTGGTTGGCCTCCCGGCGTCTTCCTCGTCTCCCCGGCGTGCGCTTGCAGCACAAGCCACCACCGAGGCTTCCTTTCAACCGATCCGGGTCGCCTTCGACCTCTCCAAGCTCTCGTCGTACGTCCATCGTTCTGTAATTCACCCTTGGTATTGTGGCTCTGACTCGCGCTATTGATGATTGATACCAGCGACCCGGGCTTCATGTGCACGGAGACGGGTGAAACAGTGTTAGTCGACGGTTCGCAGTCGTATACATGCTCGTCCGCGGACCTGTTGACATCCTCTAAGAAGGAGTTCCTCCTGTCGGTACTGCTCAAGGCGATCTCCGACCGCTTCAGCGCAGCTCTATCCGTCCAGCGTGTGGTCGGGAACCTCGTGATCGCGGGCATCTCGTGCAGTTCGGAGGCCGTGTGGGCGTGTTGTTCGCGCTCCGTGCCGACCGCGTACCGCACGGAGGGTGTCGCGAATGCAGACTATTTGCTACACGTGACAGCGCGGCCAACCACGGGCTCCACGATCGCGTGGGCGCTGCCGTGCAACATTGACCAGTACGGCCGACCAATCTCAGGCCATGCTAACTTTGGCCCAGCTCGGATAGACCCGTTGAATGCTGCCAGTCGCGACGAACAGGTTGGCACAGCTCTGCACGAGATGACGCATGCACTCGTGTTCTCAAAGAGCCGATTCTCCGACTTCCGTCAGCCCCTGAACGGCCCCAAGTGGGGATACGCGAACGTTGTATCGCAGGCAACAACGTCTTCGAACGTGATCGTGAGCAAAATTGTCACTCCAGCGGTGGTCAAGCAGGTCAAGCAGCACTTTAACTGCTGGGATTGGGCCGACGCGGGCCTCGAGCTTGAGAATGGCGACAATGGAGGCGCTGATTTCAGCTCGCATTGGGAAAAGCGAGTGGTCATGAACGAGTACATGAGCGCAACGAGCTCCTACGATCCTGTGTACTCGGCGATGACGCTGGCATTGTTTGAAGACAGCGGGTGGTATCAAGTCAGCTATACTGCGGCGGAAGCGCTGCCTTGGGGGTACCTGGAAGGCTGTGGCGTGGCTCGCTCACGCTGCTCGACGTGGAACTCGCGTTATATATGCAGCGACGCGTCTCAAGATGCGTGCACCTCCGATGGGAACGCCAAAGGGTATTGCAACATCGCAACATACAGCTCAAGCATCCCCTCCGGGTTCCAGTACTTCCAGGACCCGACGGTCGGCGGCCGAGACACGTACGCTGACTACTGCCCGTTCTACCGCGCCTACAGCAATGGCGACTGCCGCAACATTGGACGCACTCCAACCACGATCGACTCGTTCAATTGGCTGGAAGTTGCTGGCGCCTCCAGTAAGTGCTTCCAGTCGAGTCTCAGCAAGACTGGGTCCAGTTCAGCCACTCTACGGCCAACTTGCTACGAGGTGCTTGGATGCACGTCATCGGCCCTGCGACTTTCCGTCGGCGATAATACCGTCGATTGTCCACTCGCCGGCGGAGAAATCACTGTTAGTGGTCTGCGGGGGAAGCTCCAGTGCCCCAGTACCGGCGCGCGACTGTGTCAGCTGCTGCAGAACAAGTGCTCTGGAGCCGGTGTCCTCTTGTCGACAGGAAAGTGCCAGTGCCTGTCAGGCTACACTGGCAGTGACTGCAGCAAGCGGACCTGCCCAGCCATAAGTGCAAGCGATGGCAGTAGTGACGAGTGCGGCGCGAGCTCTGGTCGCGGAAGTTGCGACCGCTCGACCGGCAAGTGCGTCTGCGACAGCGCCTACACTGGGCTGAGTTGCTCTGAGCTCGTTTGCCCAGCTCCGGGTAGTGTACTTTCCGCCAGCAAAAACAGCAGCGAGTGCTCTGGTCATGGCTCGTGCGACCGAGAGTCAGGCTCGTGCACGTGTGTTGACGGCTACAGCGGGACGGCATGTGAGTGCGTGCCTGGGTGCTCAACGGCGGACACGTCGACTTGTGGCAACAACCAAGGCACGTGTGACTGCGTCACTGGCGCGTGCGTTTGTGCTACGGGATTCTTGGGCGTGCAGTGCGCTACCTCTGGGTTGCCTGTGCAGTCGGAGCTGCAGCTCCCAGCGCTTGAAGACGCAGGCGCGGTGACATCCGCTAACGGAAACGTGGCGGACAAGGAATACTCATTCTACAAGATCTACCTCAACTCGAGCACGTACGACGTGACGTTCCTGCTCACCGGTGACGGCGGCACCGGCGTCGACGTCGACTTGTATGGCTCATTCGAAGATGAGCTCCCGACGTCGTTGACCACACCGAGCGTTCGATACGCGAGTGCGCGAGATACTGGCGAGACAGATGCGGTTCACCTGTGCGGCACACTTGGCGCGTTCCCACGAGGATCCGATGATCCGCTTCGTAATTGTGTGCGTGCGACTACCGCGTTTGTACAGAACACGCCCGGCTACTTCTATCTGTCGGTGCTTGGGTATATTGGCGGCTCCTACACGCTCACCGTCGAGACGGACAAGTGCCGTGACGTCACGTGCTCCGCCCACGGCACTTGCGGTCTGGTACGTTTAATTATCTGCATAATTACCTAGCTTGGCCGTAAATATCGCGTCCTGACAGCGTGTGGTGGATGCCAACGACAAAGCAATACGCAGGAGTGTGCACGTGCGACCGATATTGGAGCGGCGATGACTGCAGCGTGCCCAAATGCGGCCCCGACTGCGAGGATCTCAGGACGTGCGGTGCTGGTGGCTGGGCAACAACGACCGAGGCGTCATTGGCGGGGGTGGCAGTAGGGGCGCTGCGCAACACGTCCGAGTGCTACGGCAATGGAGTCTGCCAGACGCCCTCTTCTCCGGAGGACGACCCAACGTGCGCGTGCGACGCCGCTTACTACTTTTCCAGCCCGGCCAATCGCGACCAAGCGCTCTGCGGGCAGCTTGTGCCATCGATAGCATACCTGCGCCACTACAAGGAGCCGTTCATGGCCTCTTCGGACCTGTTGGACCTGTACGTTGAGGTGGGGGCGTGGGCTCTCTTCACGCTTGAGGTCAAAGACGAATGGCAAGTGGTCGTGGCCACGCTACGCTCTACGACGCCAGAGGCCGACGCCATGCTGTTCCTTCGCAAGGAGAAACTACCCACGACATCGTCTGACCGGGGCACATCCACCGGATTGGCATCGTCGTCTGTGCAATACACCGACACAGCGAGTTGGATGGCAGGCGCAGCATCGCACAAAGTGGTCTTGAGCCGTGCGGCGTCGACTCTGAGCTCGGGGCTGTACTATATCGGCGTTTACAACAGTCCATACGGCCGCGCAGACCTCGGGTATCAGCTCGTCGTCAACGCCACAGTGAGCTGCACTGCCGCGGATGCGTCAAGCAGCAGCGGGAGTTCCAGTGCCAATACCGACTCGTATGGAATTTGCATGAATGGTGGGATTTGCAACGCGCTGGCCAGCGACATCTGCTCGTGCTCCGACTCGTTTGCCGGCAAGTTCTGCAGTCTTGCCGTCTCTAGGCTGACGCTGGCGGCGCCCCCGTCAGCAGCATGGACGTCGTACGAGGCTTTCAGTATGACGAGCAATCGCACGCTGGGGATTGGGGCGTGGGAGTATTTCTCCTTTGACGTTCTCGCCACGGATGCTCGGCTGGCTCAAGTAGAGCTCTTGATCGCCAACCGACTCGACGTCCCCACTCCGACACGACCGATCCTGTTGGTGCGGCCACCTAGCGGCGTCGACTTCCCCACGCTCTCTTCCAGCGCGCTGCAAGACTTCGCCGGCGTTCAGACGAAAAGCAGCGTCCAGAGCGTTCAGGTGGCCATCGAATCGGCTGCATGTTCGTTTGAAGCGACCCACAAGCACTGCTACAAGCTCGCGGTGCACAACCGCGCGGCAGCTGGCGCGGCGCTGCACTACACCCTCCGCGTGACGCTCTACTCATCCGTAGTACCGGCGTTCCCGTCGCCGACCGCATGCGTCGCTCCCACTGATGGTACTGCCTCGTCGTCGAATACCGGAAGCTCTTGTCTCGGCCACGGAACGTGTGCCCTTGTGCGGGATCCCGATGAGTCGACCGCTGTTGTGCCGACTTGTTCGTGCGCAGCCGGGTGGACGGGCTTGCGCTGCGGCTCGCCGACGACGTTCGATGTGTCGCAGCTCTGGCAGGCCCTTAGCAGCATATCCCTGCTCTGCGCTTCGTGTTCGAGCGCCGAGTTCTCTCTATCACGCGGCCAGGTGCGCGTCTTCCGCGTGCCAGAGCCGCTACGTGCGAACGTTGGCCTGCGGCTCACCGTCAAGCCTGTCACCGGAGACGCCACGCCTTCCGTCGTGCCCAACGTGTACGTGGGCGAGATGATGCCGCGCTCCATCTTTGACTTCACGTACATCTCGACGAGCTCGGACAGCGCCGCGCAGAGCCTGGAGCTGACCAACAGCTCGCTCTCCGGCCACTTTTGGGTGCTCGTCTACTCGGAGTACGCCTCTTCCAACTCCGTCGCGACCGTGTCGTCCTCGATCGACCGTGCTAGAGCTGACAGCACGCTTTCTCGACGCCGTAGACGGTGGCTGGCCGCCTCCAGCAGCAAGAGCGGCAGCGGCAGCAGCTCGACCAATGCAGCCACCTTCCAGCTCGTGGCAGAGCCATTCAAGCTGGCAGGCAGTGATGCCGACGGGGAGTCCATCGCGGACAATTCGTTCGTGGCCGAGACCTTTGCGTGGCTCGCGCACTCGCCGCTGGGCGTCGCCGTGCTCGCCTTCTTCTCCGTCCTCCTCTGCCTCGTGTTGAGCTTCTGCCTCTGGCGCGTATGCTACGCGCCGGACAACCAGGACGCGCTGGTCGCGCGGCACTTTGGCTTGGAGCGAAATGCCAAGCGACGGCGCCCAAGGAACAAGACGACGGCCGCGGCTGCGGTCTCCCTCGCGCCCATCGGCTCCCCTGTCGTCGTGGACTCGGCGGGCGGCGCGGACGAGGACGAGGACCCGTCCGCGACCCACAGGGACGTCGAGATGGGGATGATGGCGCCCGCAGAGCACGAAAGCGACAAGCCGCGGACAGCCCCACGGAGTCGCCCTTCGAAAAAGTAAAGACAAGCGCTGAACATGCACCTTGGCGCCATGTTGAAGCTGCAGAATGCATGACAGCCCCCCCCCTCCGCGTGGATCTGGTTTGAACAGTAGTTTGGTCTCTAGAGTAGTGTTCACAGTGTACCGGTAACGACTCATGTGTGTGCGGAGTGCGCACTGTGCTCTACTAATAGTATTCGGCAGCTCCCCCCGCGTGGCAAGTGTCGGGCCACTCGTCCTCCGGCCTCAGCACTGCAGCCAGCCCCTTGGGTGACCCGAGCGAGTTGAGCCCCACCCAGCAAGGGGCCGGATCCCCTCGGCCCGACTGAATCGGCGTCCAGAATCCGGACCGGACTGACCGGATGGATGCCTCCGCCATCATGATTCGCGTCATCGCGTCAAGGATACAGTACAGGGAAGCGTAGCGGTGCCGCAGCTGCTTGCGACAGCGGAGAAGGAAGCGACGCGTGCTGTTTCCCGACACTCGAACTATAGAATACGCGCTACTTGCGAGTCACATGTGGCGGCGGCTCCTTCCACGCTTGGTTGACGGACCCCACTCGCAGCCTGGGCCTCCACCCGTTGTCTATTGACTGTGAGTCAGTAGGACACTATGAGCTCCGTCCGACAAACGGGGCGCCTGGGAACAGAGATTGCCCGCCACCAGTGGATGTCTCCACGGGGTTTCTCAGGAGCTCGGCGTGGATAAAGTCATCCATCCATGACTCGCGTCTCTATCTGGCCCCATCGGCGCCGGCCGGTCCGGTCCGGTCGGCTGAAGCGCCCCCTATTGGAAACCGCGGGCCGTTGCCAGGCAGGGAGGGGGGGGCTGTTGTCCACCGTCCGGCGTGGCGATCGCGCGTCAAGTTCAGAAAGCATACAAACGGCTAGAGCCGACTGGCCGGCGACTGCGCGTGAATGAACCCAGCGCCGCCCACCGTCTTCCACGCCGGGCGAACGAGGGTGGGAGTCCCGTATAATCCGTCCGGCGCGGGCGGCGAAACCACTTGGCGTTTGTATGGGCGGTCGCCCTTGGGACGCCGGAGGTGGGCGGTCGTGTGGTCAGCGGCGGCGTCCGCTCTCTTGACTTTTTTGGGGCGCGCAGAATGTTCCGGCCCGGCCAAGGCCGGCCGCTCTACTCTTTCCCCAAGTTATTTGCGTCCGGTTCCGCCCGCCTTGCGCGGCAACAGACGTCCATATGCGCGCGTGGGGCAAGTGAGAAGCGCCGCGGATTTCGTTCCAACTCTTCCGGGCGGGCCTCCTCGCCGCCCTACTAGGGACTCCCTAGGCCGCAGAACGCGAATCGACCGCTCGGTCCCCGGCCATGACGTTCTTGCTCGCCTTCCTCTCGCACAAGCGGCGGCCCAAGCACGACAAGCGCGCCGCCAACAAGGCCAGCGCGGCGGACGTCGACTACGAGACGCCCACGGCAGCCCCGCCGTCCCCGGCGCTCGCGGTCGGGCCCGTGCCTGGCCACCGCCGCGCGGACACCTGCGGCCCCTCCGAGTGCACCCGCATGCGCCCCACGTCCGCCACCGCGGACGTGCAGCTAGTAGTGGCCTCGCGGCCCGTCAAGGACCCGGACGCGGACGCCGGCACGTGCGCGGGCGTGTTCCCGCGCCGCAGCTCGTCCCGCGCTCTGGCGCTGGCGCTGCCGTCCGCAGCCGCCGAGGGCCCCGCGCGTGCCCTGGCCCGCCACACGATCCCGGGGGCGACGGTCGAGCGCGCGCGCAGCCCTCGGTCCGCGGCCTCCCACCGCGCGCGGCGGTCGCTCCCGTCGCCCCTGCTCCGCGGCGGCGGCGGCGGCAACGGCACGGTCATCGTGCTCCCGAGCAGCAGTCGCGGCCGGCGGTCCGTCCGCAGCGACAGCACGAGCAGCACGAGCAGCACGCGCAGCAGCGCGGGGCCGCAGGACGACCTGGCGGCGGACGCCGTCCCCATCCTCGAGGAGCGCGACGACTTTGACGAGCTGGACGCCTGGTGGCAGCAGCAGCAACACCACCACCAGCAGCAACAGCAGCAGCAGCAGCAGCAACAGCAGCGTCCTGTGGGCGACTGGGACGCGTGCGACGAGCTCGTCCACCGCCACCAGGAGCAGGAGCGGCCGGCCGCCGCGGCGGTCGCCGTCCGCGCCGACTTTGAGGCCGTGGACGAGCTCGTGCTGGCGCCCGCCGCGCTCCTGATGGACGCGCCGCCGCCGCCGCGTCCGCGGGACCTGACGCCGGACCCGCGCGTGCTGTGCAGCCCGCGGTCGGTCCGCGCGGGCCTGCGCGCGGCGCTCGGGCGGGAGCAGGAGCTCGTGTTCGCCATCCGCGCGACCAAGTGGGGCGCCTACTTCCTCGTGCTCGTGCGGCGCGCGTTCCGCTGCCGGCAGCTGGGCGCGCGCGCGAGCGTCTCGCTGCGCATGGCCGTGTGCGCGCTCGTGGCGCACGAGGTGGACGCGCGGCGCGCGCGGCAGCAGCGGCTGGAGCAGCGCATGACCAAGAAGATGACCGAGTACCGCGTGGCGGTCGAGTGCGTCGCCGGCGCGCGCGGCGTGCTCAAGTTCGGGCGCAAGGGCAAGCCGCACGTGACGCAGCTGTCGGTCGAGAACGGCGAGGTGCTGCGCTGGACGGCCAAGCAGCGGCGCGCGAGCGCCCTCGCGGGCGCCGTCACGGGCCGCTCCAAGAAGCTCGGGCTGGTCGGAGGTGGTGGTAGTGGGGGAGGGAGAGGGCAGCTGCAGCCGCCGCCGCCGCCGCCGCATGCGCAGATGCGCGGCGTGCCGCTCGCGTCGGTGCTCCACGTGCGCGCGGGCATCACGACGGACGTGCTGGCGCGCGCCGTGCACAAGGGCACGCTCGGCAGCGACGCGGACGCGCAGGCGTGCACGCTGTCGGTGGTGACGCGCACGCGCACGCTCGACATCAAGGCCAAGAGCGCCGAGGAGCGCGACTGGCTCGTGCGCAGCCTCTCGTTCCTCGTGCAGCTCGCGCGCGAGCACGAGCGCCGCGTGGCGCAGCAGGCCGAGCTCGCCATCATGAAGCGCATGGAGGGCCTCGAGGTCGTCAAGCACGGCCGCCGTGGCCGCCCGCACAAGACGCGGCTGCTCGTCAACCGCTTCGGCGAGATCTCGTGGCTCGGCCGCAGCAACGACGCCATCCAGCTCGACGAAATCCTTGCCATCGCCATCGGCGTCGAGACGCCCGTGTTCGCGCGCGCGGTCGCCGCGGGCCGGGCGACGCGCGCCGACGCGTTCGCCTCGCGCTGCTTCTCGCTCGTCACGCGCTCGCGCTCGCTCGACATTGAAGCGGCCAGCGAGGCGCAGCGCGACTGGTTCGTCGTCGCCTTCCGCTACCTGCTCGACAAGGTGCACGAGAAGACGGCGGCGTTGCAGCGCGAGAAGGCCGAGAAGCAGCTGCGCCTGCTGCAGGAGCTCTGCGGCAACGGCCCCAACGCCCACGGCCACGAGGTCCACGGCGACGGCGAGCGCGTCCTACCGCCGCCGCCCGCGCCGCCCTCGAGGTACATGTGAGCACCGGCTTCCGACCTCCAAGACCTACCTACCTGCCTCCCTGCCCGTCCTCGCGATCGGCTCGAACGATCGCACTAGAGCGCGCACCCGTATACTAGGAGAAAAACTCTATTCGACACGCTTCGCTCTCCTTGATTTGTTCCGTCCACAGCGCAGTTACCGCACTGCGCCTACGATACCATCCACAACGACTCTCCGCCACGGTCATGCTGCGTCGGCGCGCCAGGAACCGATCGATCGCGGCGTCGACGAGTTAGCTTGACCGCCGCGGGGCATTAACGACCCCAGCGCGGACGAGGACGCCGCGAACAACGAGGGCGTCAGAGACTGCGCCGGCAAGGCCACGCCGTGGTGCTTGAGCCACTCGAGCAGCTGCGTCCGCTCCAGCGCGCGTGCGTTCGCAATCTGCTGGTCGGCGATCGCCTGGCGCATGGCTCCATGCGCCGCGTCGAGCACCTCCAGCTGGCCGTTGCTGAGCGTCGACAGGTCGCTGACGCCCGGAACCAGGTCGCGCACACATAAATCCACCGCCTCCGCTCGAGGAACGGTCGCCAGCAGCGCGCGCTGCATGCCATCGAGCGTCATCGCTCGACTACTGGTGCTGAAAGTCGGCCCGGTGTCTGCCGCGGAGGCCGAGTGGTTGATGGACAGCGCGAGTGACGCAGCCTGCTGCTGCGCAAACTCGTTTCGCCGCATGAGCGCTCGCGCAACGCTGCGACGGCACTTGACGCAGGTGAAGTGGACAGCTCTTGCCGCCATGCGAGCGACGCACGAGGAGCAGTAAAGCTGGGTGCACACACTGCGACTGTCGCTGCCTGCTGCTGCCACCGTGCTGCTGAGATCGCCGCTGCACTGCAGATTGTCGTCGACGAGCTCGCCGCAGTGGCCGCACGCGAGCAGCGCAAGCGAGTCCGCAATGGCAGCATTGCCCAGTTGAAGCTTGTCAATCCAGCGCGTCGTTGCCTCGCGAGCGAAGCCTTGGGTGCCCGGGCGCGACGACTGGTAGTGGTAGTAGGGACTTGGGTAGTTGTGGTGAAGATGCCCGTGCTTCCACGCAAAGCGGCTCGCAGTCGGCAGACCGCTTACGGCCGCAGGCGCAGCGATTGAGCTGGTGGGCGTTGGCAGCAGTGATGGCGATTGCAGCTGGTACGATGGACGCGACTGGAGGTTCGTCCCTTGCTGTGGTGTCGTACGCCACATGGTCGACGCCCCCGCCAGTCCAAGGCTGTATCCAGACGGAACTTGAGTCTGTGGAGCTGGTCGTGGAGTAAGCCCAGACAGCGTATCTGGCGCTTGCATTGACGGCGATGCGCTAAGCTTCGTTGCTGATGGCTGGGGGCCCGACAAAGGAGCTTGCGCATGCTTGGTTACTGCTGTTGATGCATGTGTAGCGGCGTTCACGGAACTTGTTGACGATTCCACCGGTGTAGCTCGCTTCGGAGACAAGAGAGGCGCTTGGGTATCCGCTCGTGGTTTTGGAGGAGACTTGCGGTCATTTTGGGGGACGCTTCTCGTGGATGCAGCTGCCTTCGTTTCGATCGAGCCAGCGGTCGACACTGACAACCCTCGGTGTTTCTTGCCAACCGTCGTCCACACGCCCTGCGCAGCCTCAACAACGAGTGTCTGGCCTGGGCTGGGCTCATCACGGCTGTTGCTGGTTGCTTCGGTCTGTCGGCCTCTGGTTGACTCATTGCCACCGCTGTCGCCGTCGGGATCGCTATCGCCGTTTTCGTCGGAGTGAACGTCGTTGCGAGGCTGAGCTCGCCTTGGCGGTTCATTGCCTGCTTTGTCCATACCGCCGACGCTTGCCACCTGTTCGGCTGGTCCACGTTCCTCAGTAGGAGCAGCATCAGCACTGCCGGACGCGTCATCAACTGCTGCCACCGGTGCCTTGGGTGCCGTGGCTACCTTGCGTTTGCCACTCTTGTGCTTGTGCTTCTTCTTGGATTTCTTGGAGCTGACGCGCGCCCCTTCCGAGCCCGCCGCCGCGCTTTCCTCCATCTCGAGCATCGCAATCATCCGGGCGGACGCCTCCTCCTCGAGCTGCCGCCAGATGACGCGCAGGTGATCGACGCACCTGCTGCTCCCGCTTATATCCGACACCTCTGCCTCCTCCAGTGGCGTCTGGCCGATCGAATTGCGCAGCGTAATGTCCGCGCCGAGCTCCAAAAGCGTCTTGACGCACTCGAGGTGGCCGCACGCCGCCGCCAAGTGTATCGCCGTGCTACCTTCCCGGTCTTGAAAGTTCAGGAACGAGGCGTCTCTGCGTTCCCCGTATCAAGCGTCAGACACGGTCACTAGATATGGCAACGGTACCTAGATACTACAGAGCCGAGCAGGACGCACTTGGCGAGCAGCAGGCGCAGGATCTCGGCGCGGTACTGGTCGCTGTCGTCCTTGTCCAATTTCTCCCCGATCAGCACGGCGCAGAGCAGTGGCGGCGCGCCGAAATGGTTCACGACGGTGACTTTCGCCCCGTGCGCGAGCAGCACGCGCACAGCGTCGACGCGGCCCTCAATGCACGCCCAGATGAGCGGCGTGTCTGCATCAGAGCCCAGCCACAGCGGGTGGTTAGCGCGTTATCATCACGATATGACAGCGGACCGACGCGCAACTCCCACCATCGTTCACGTTCCAGTAGTCGACATTGTCCGTCCTGGCGCAGAGCGCCTCCACGATCTCGGCGTCGCCGTGCTGGGTGGGAGCCGCCATTGGGGTCGCCGTCAGCCTCCATTGCCCACCACCGCTACTAGAACGAGGACACGATGTGGCGCCCACCTTGGCCGCGAAATGCAGCGCGGTTGAGCGCAGCTCGTGCGTGCGCACGGACGTGTCTGCGCCCCGGGCGAGCAGCGCGTGCACGACGGCGCGGTGGCCCTCGGCGGCCGCGATCATGAGCGCCGTGAAGCCGTCGACGTCCACGTCGTCCACGCCCACGTGGCCGCTCTCCAGGATCTCCTCGAGGCACTCGAGGTCTCCCTCGGCCGCGCACTCGTAAAAGTTCATGGCCCACGTCTGCGCGTCCGTCAGCTCCACTTCAAACTGGGCCGTCACCTCCTCCTTCTCCTCCTCGTGCGAGACCTCCTTGGCTTCCGCATCGTCGTTGGCCAGCGAACGGCTCGCGCGGCTCTCAGTGCCCGCGACACTCGTCGTCTCCACTGACGCGCCGGCGTCTACAGGAGCATCCCGCCCCCGACGCGGCGGCGACTGCTGCGCTTTCGCACCAGGAGGCGCGCCATCACTTCCCGAGACAGCCATCGATTGACCTCTCCACCAGCACAACTGCCAAATCAATGCTGTGTACAGTATTCACGGTCAAGAAACACAAGTACAGTATTTAACATTATTAAACATATAATTATATTAACCAATGAAGTTATTGTACTTTTTATCCAATGTCTGCTTGTTAATTTGATCTTATCTACCAATGAACTAACTGTCGGCAGTGCCGATGTCGGCATTGTTTTATCAAACATGCATGAGATATGATGCAGCTCCTCACTGTTGCTCATTCGTTGACGCGATGGCCCCCTGCATCCCGCCCGCAGATGCATTCCTCGACTTGCTGTGGCCGACTACGAGCGCAACACACTGGACGTGGAGAGACCCGCGATGGGGAACGACAGCAAGATGGGGGCGGAGAAGAGCGGCGACGCTCCGCCGAGAGACATCCCGCAGCTGGTGAAGCTGCTCCAGATCGGGAACGAGGAGGAGAAGGAGCGCGCCGCCGCGTCGCTGTGGGAGCTGGCCGACAGCGACAGCGACAGCGACAGTGAAAGTGACAGCGACAGCAGCAGCAGTAGCAGCAGCAGCGACAGTGATGGGGACGACAACAACGACGGGGACGGCAGCGGCAGTGATGAGGGCGGTGACAGCGATGGGGACGACAGCGACAGTGCTGACAGCAGCAGCAGCAGCGACGGTAGTGACGACGATGAAAGCGACGATGATCGAGTGAAGATCGCCGCTGCTGGCGCCATCCCTCCGCTGGTGGCGCTACTGTGCGACGGAACCGAGAAGCAGCGGGAGAACGCGGCGGGGGCGTTGTGGAAGCTCGCAGAGGACGAAGACAACGCGGTCGAGATTGCGGGTGCCGGCGGCCTCCCGCCGCTGGTGAACGCCATTCAGCACGGCAGTGAAGAGCTCAAGGTCAACGCGGCTGCGGCGCTGTGGACACTGGCAGGAAATGAGGACAACCGCGCGAAGATCGCGGACGCAGGAGGGATCGCTCCGTTAGTGTCGCTTCTCCGCGGCCACGCCGAGCAGCACGCGGGAGGTGCCGCTGCAGCGGAGGGCACCGTTCCGCTGCTGCTCGAGTGCATTCGAAACGGCGATAGCGAGCTCAAGAACTGTGCGTTGGCGGCACTGTGGGAGGTCTCGGACGATGACGACAACCAAGTCGCGATCGCAGCCGGCGGTGGGATTCCGTTGCTGCTGCCCATACTGCGCGATGGCGACGAGGAGCAGAAGGCGAACGCTGCAGGCGTGTTCTGGGACATTTCTGAAGATGAGGACAACAAGGTCGCCGTCGCGGCAGCCGGTGCGATTCCGCTGCTGATCGGCCTCGTGGAGAGCGGCACAAGCTTGCATAAGCAGCGCGCGCTTGGAGCGCTGCAGGAGCTCGCGGAGAACCAAGACAACCAAGTCGCAATCGCCGCTGCTGGTGCCATACCAGTGATGATAGCAGTACTGCGCCATCGCGAGGAGGAATCGCACAGGGACTCGGCCGCCGGTGTGCTCCTGTTACTAGCGAAGCACCCAGACAACGCCGCCACTCTCGCGTCTGTGCAATGGAGCGATGACGCAACGCGCATGATGAATGGGCTCGGAGACCACACCGCTGCGCGATACCGGTATGTTCGATCGTTCGCGGAGGATCTGGACGCCGACAAGCTCGACCACGCGCTGTTCGGACTACTGCTGAGCGCAGAGAGCATGCTCGACGAGATGCACGCGTACGAGGAGCAGACGTCGATGCTGGAGCGGCTTGCGCAGACCGGACATTTCGTACGTCAGCTGCAGCGTTTGAATGGCGTGCTGGACGCCGCGGTCTCTGCTTACGCCGTCAATGAGCCGCCCGTGCTAAACGAGTGGGAGGCGGTATTGGAGCGAGAACGAGCTGCACGCGTGGCGCACTATGACGAGATGCTTGTGCCGGCGAATCGTGATCGCAAGCATGGCGACGATCACCCGTTTGCCAGGGAGGTCGAGAGCGAGGCTCAGCAGGAAGAGGTGCTGAGTTTGTTGGCGGCCGCCGTCGACAAGTATCGCGACGTGTTGACTGTGGAAGAGACAAAGACCATCCACTTCGCGTTCAACTTTGTAGCCGAGCGCGCCAATGTCATCGTGATGTCGCTGCCGTCGTGGTTGGTGTTGCCGTTCGAGTTTTCTGGCACGTTCGGCCTCTCGAGGTGGGGAAACGATCTATTCGTGCCGGACTACGTGGATCAGTCACGCTTCATCAAGGAGGCGTCGATGTGGGCGGACCTAAACCACCCGCACATTGCCAAATTCATGGGTGCAAGCCATACCGTTCGTCATCCTTTCATCGTGCATGAGAGCGTGCGGTCGTTGCTTGAGTACGCGGCCGAGGTGGACAACCGGAAGCGAGTGTGGCGTCGCCTTTATGAAGTCGCCTTGGCGTTGCAGTATCTGGGAGAACGCGGCCTCACTTATGGCGGTCAGCTGGATCTGGAAAAGGTGTTCTGCGCTCAATTCGAAGAGAAGGCGGTGCTGCTCGCGTCTGGGCTAGACGAAATTGGCGGTTCCAGTCGCTCTGAAGCCGCAAGTATCCAGGCGCTGTGTTTGTTAATCCTGGATGTTTTTCGCGAGATGGCGACTCCGACCCAAGGCGCCAAATCTCACCGCAAGCAGAAAACCAAGGGTGAGTCAGCGGATATCGAGTCTGCGTTTCGCGCTTTGACGCTTCCAAGCCAGCCTCTCGTGGCAATGACCGCCGACGAACCGATAGGCGACACGTCAAATGCCCAATCGGATTCGCTGCAACACCCCGACTTCATCAATCAAGACGAGTGGGAGCTCATCGGTCGAATTCGCAACTTTGGAGCCGACGAAAACGGTGGGATGCTACGGGCCGTTCGGTGTCTGGGCGAGTTCACCGCCACCGCAACCCGAAGCGATGGGACTAGCGCGTCCGCGGCACCCGCGCAGGCACTTGTGGCTGCCAACGGCTCGGGCGACATTGGTCAGGTGATCATTCCAACTCTTGGCAAGCCGGTTGCTGAGATTGTGTCTGCGTGCGCGAAGATGGCGAACTCGGATCCACTGACATCGCGCGTTCAGGAACGCATTGCGGACATCTACGACCAGCTTCATGGCTCGAGTCGTGAGCACGATACAGAGACGATACGCTCGTTTGCTGGCGTTCTGAACCAGCTCTACCAGTTTTTGGACCAGAAGACACGCATCAGCGCATCGAGCCGGATCGCCATGAGTCGGCGAGAGCCAACAACGGCATTCTCGCTGCATGTGGAGATCGACCGCGTTATGAAGCTTCTCGGGCTCGCGGCTTCAGGTGTTGTCCACTCGTGGCAACCAGACTGGTCGGCACTGTGCTCGGCACGTCAGCAAGAGCCGCTAGACATGATCCTCGACTCTTTCTCAGCCGGAATGAAAGGGATTTCTGAAGAAGGCGATGCTGATACTACCGACCGAGTTGCCGAAGAAGAAGCAGAAGCGCTTGCCGAGTTTGAAGCGACTCGTTACCGCGCGGTCGGGCATTCTGATGCGTCTGGTCAGAACGACAAGAAACAAGCAGGCAAGCGCAAGCGCTCGAAGCTCCCGAGGTGGTTCCTTCCTCCGTCCGAGGTCGATTTCGCCTCGTACAAGGCCTTCAATGCTGGCTCATTCGGCTCGGTACACCTCGGCAAGTGGTTCGAGACCCGCGTTGTGGTGAAGCGCGTTTTCATCGATGGTGAGAGCAGAAAGACTGTGCAGGCACAGTTCCGCCAGGAGGCTGACGTGTGGTTCAAGCTCAACCACATCAATATCGTGAACATGTACGGGGCCTGCCACGTCGGAAACCCGTTCTTCGTGTGCGAATACGCGAGCAACGGTGACTTGGACACCTACCTCGACCGGCAAGGCCGCAGCCCGTACATTGTCTGGTACAGTCTGCTGAATGCGGCGTTGGGTCTCCAGTACCTGCACGACAGCGGTGTCGTTCACGCAGACTTGAAGGCGAACAACATCCTGGTTGGCACCGATGGCATTGCGAAGCTTGCCGACTTTGGCTTGAGCGTGGTCGCGAGGGACGACGATGGCAGTGCGACGGGTGGTGCGGTCGGTGCTTATCGCTGGAAGGCACCCGAGTGTCTCCCAACCCGCGGCGCGTCTGGCAAAGCGGCCACATTCGCATCAGACGTGTACTCGTTCGCGATGTGCATGATCGAGGTCGTGAGTGGAACTTTCCCGTGGGGGACGAGCATGCCGGACGCTGCAGTGAGCTTCCACGTCAAGAAGGGCCGCCTGCCTCCGCGCCCGAAAGCCATGGAAGACCCGGAGTGGCGGCTGATCGAGCGAATGTGCTGTCTCGACCCGACCCAGCGCGTGACAATCGATGCCGTGGTGATTCACCTCTCGTCCCTGGTCGAGCGGATGGACATGGATCACATGTCTTCGAAACGTCGTCGAGCTGAAGTGGACTCCTCATGTAAGAACCAAGTCGTGTCGCGTGGCGGAGCGCTTCTTGGCCTACTTGAGCTGGTCAAAAGCGGCAACGAAGCCCTCGCCAAGCGAGCTCAAGAGCATCTGGAGGCAGTCCACGTCAACCGAGGCTCACGTTCCGAGCCGCGCGAGATCGATGGGATCGTCAAGCTGCTCAACCATGACGACGATGACGTGCAAGCATGGGCAGCTTCGGCGTTGGGATCTCTCGCAACCGGCAATGACGACAACCAAAGGCAAATCGCATCCGCCGGAGCTATTCCGCAGCTACTTGCGCTTCTGGAAGATGGCGATGACAATGTGCAAGTTGCGAGTCTGTCGGCAATCTGTGTTCTTGGTGAGAACGGGGCCAACAAAGTCGAGATCGCGAACGCCGGTGGGATTGCAGTGGTGACTGCGCTTCTACACGATGCTGACCTGCAATTCTCGGCGGCAAACACTCTGAGCGAGCTGGCTGCGAACGATGAGAACAAGGCCTTGATTGGGGTGGCAGGTGCTATTCCGCTGCTTTTAGAGATGATGAGGACCGGCGACGATATGGACAAGGACACCGCCGCTGAAGTGTTGCGGGAGCTGGCTGAGACGGATGACAACAAGGCCGCCATCGTGTCTGCTGACGGCATCTCTGTGCTGGCCACCGTGCTGCGCGACAAGAAGGACCCGTACGATCTGAAAGAGAACGCTGTGAGCGTGCTGTCGAAGCTGGCGGAAGACGATGGCACTAGGGCGGCGATTGCAGCTTCCGGTGTCATTTCGCCATTGGTGAAGCTCGCGAATAGCGACGACGATGATGAGAAGGAGTATGCGACGAAGACTCTGGCGCATCTCCTCGAGATCCCTGGTGTTGAAGCGGAAATTCTTTCCGCTGGTGGGGCCAGTGTACTGCTGACACTGAAGCGCGACACAACCAACAGCGACGCGTTCAATGAGGTGGCTGCGAGTGTGATCAGCCGCGTCATTGCGGCGCTCAAGAGCGAGGACAAAGGCCAGAGGTCGAGCGCTCTCACCCAGATTGCGGACTTGGCCAGCACTGGTGACAACAGACCGTTGATTACTACCGCTGGTGTGATTCCTCTGATCGTGGAGGCCGTGCGTCATGGATCGGCGAGCGAGAAGGGGACGGCTGCGCGTGCGCTATCCTACCTCGCAATCTCGAACGAAAACAAGGTGCTGATCGCCGCTGCTGGCGCCATCGATCCGTTGGTGACGCTTCTTCGCGATGGCAAGGATGGTGCGAAAGTGAACGCGGCTGCGGCTCTCTGGAACCTCTCAGTGGCCGCGAACAACCGGCCGCTGATCGTTGCTGCTGGTGGTATTGAAGCTTCGGTGGCGCTGCTGCGCGACGGGAGTGGACTCCAGAAGACGAAGGCGCTCGGCACGCTGCAGACTTTGGCTGTGGATGCAGACCAAAAGCTGCCGATCGCATCAGCCGGTGCCATTCCACCTACTGTCGACCTGGTGCGCGAGGGATCAGCCGACCAGAAAACCAAGGCCGCACTTCTCTTGCTGCGCCTTGGAGCCGCAGGAGAAAACAAGGTGTCCATTGCGGCCGCCGGCGCCATCGAACCGCTCGTAACCTTGGCACGTGACGGCGTAACGGCCGCAAAGGTGAACGCGGCAGGCGCATTGTGGGAGCTGATACTCCACGCGGACAACAGATCAGCGATTGCGGCTGCCGGCGGTGTGCATACCATGCTGACGCTCGTTCGCGACGGAACGGAGCTTCAGAAGACGAAGGCACTCGGGGTGTTGCAGAATCTGGCGATAGATGCCGACGCCAAAGAGTCCATCGCTTCCGCCGATGGAATCCCATTGATGGTGGGGCTGGTGCGCGACGGGACACCGGATCACAAGACGAAGGCGTCGCTCGTACTGCACCGGCTATCCGTGACGACTAAGAACAAGTTCTTGATCACTTCTGCCGGTGGTATTGGACCGCTGGCGACGCTTGCTCGCGATGGAATGACCCCAGCGAAAGCAAATGCTGCTGGCGTGCTGTGGAATTTGTCGGCGAGCGTCGAGAACCGAGCGCTGATCGTGGCCGCAGGTGCTATTGGTGCAATGGTGGCGCTTCTCTGCGACGGCGACGATTCCCAGAAGGTGCGGGCGTTCGGCGTGTTGCAGAACCTGGCGTTGGAGCCTGACAACAAGCTGCTGATCGCGTCCGCTGGAGGCATTCCGCCAGCAATCAAGCTGGTGCGCGACGGAACGGCCGAGCAGAAGACTAGAGCGGCATCCTTACTGCTGCGGCTTGCAGTCGCGGCTGACAACAAGGTGTCAATCGCGGCTGCCGGTGCCATTGAGCCGCTCGTTATGCTGGCACGCGATGGCGCTCCAAACGCAAAAACCAACGCCGCTGGCGCGTTGTGGGAACTATCGGTCAACGCGGAAAACAAACCGCTGGTTGCTGCTTCGGGCGGTATCGACGCCATGCTGGTACTTCTCCTCGACGGCACCGAAATTCAGAAGGCGAAGGCACTGGGCGTGCTTCAGACGCTGGCATTGGACGCCGAACTGAAACTGGCCATTGCTTCAGCTGGCTGTATTCACCCTGCCATCGAGTTGGTGCGCAAAGGGACTGATGACTTGAAGACGAAGGCCGCCACACTTCTGCTGCGTCTTTCCGTCCGGGCTGAGAACAAGGAGTCGATCGCAGCCGCCGGTGCCATCGAAGCACTCGTGGCCCTGACACGCAATGGCGTCCCAGACGCGAAGACGAAAGCTGCAGGCGCGTTGTGGGAGCTGGTGCTCAACGCGGACAACAGGACCCTGGTGGCGGCTGCGGGGGGCGTCGAAGCGATGCTGGCGCTCCTCCGTGACGGCACCGATCCGCAAAAGGAGAAGGCGCTTGGCGTGCTGCAAAACTTGGCGTTGAATGCTGACGCCAAGGAGTCGATCGTATCTGCTGGAGGGGTCCCGCTGCTGGTGGAGCTGGTACGCGACGGGACGCCAAACCACAAGATGAAGGCGGCACTCGCGTTGCAGCGGCTCTCAGCGTCATCGACTGCGAACAAGGCTTTGGTTGCTGCTGCCGGAGGGATTGGTCCGCTGGTAGCGCTGGTACGCGACGGTAGCGAAAAGGCGCAGACGAACGCAGCCGGAGCGCTATGCGGCCTGTCGGCAGGTGATGCGGAGAACAAGGCGCTGGTCGTGGCTGCAGGCGGTATCGACGCTTTAGCGGCACATGTGCACAACGGAAGCGACGCAGGGAAGGTGAAGGCGCTCGGCGCGTTGCAGAATCTTTCGAGCGAAGATGGCAACAGAGCGCCAATCGCGGCAGCTTTGCCTGCCGACACGTTGGTCAAGCTGCTCGCTGCTGGAACCGACAACCTCAAGCTGAAGGCGGTGAAGGTACTGGACAACCTGTGCAAGTGCAACGAGACCAAGCGAATGTTCGTGGAGGCTGGGGTCATTGCTCCTCTGGTTACGGAGGCGCGCGACGGCAGCGACGAGCTGAGAGAGGAGGCGAAGATGCTACTGCGGCGTCTCGTCGAAGGACCGGGCATCAAGCGCTTGGTCGAGGAGGCTGGAGGGCTGGAGGTGCTGAATGGTAGCGCCGCAGAGGCTGGGGACGAGTCTGGCTAGCATGCCGAGGCTACAAAAGGGGGCAGCCAGATCATACAGGCACTATGGAGCGGCGAAGGTGACACTCAAAGTGATGCGTAGAGTTCGTTGGGTACAAATGTGATTCACGAATCAGGAGGTCAGGACTCTTGACATAGTCGGCACGGTACCGTATTCCACGAGATCTGTGCAATCGCGGATTCGATGCAACCAGTCGAAAAAAGCTTGTCTACAACAAATATTTTGGTAGTGACACCCCGTCTGACAACAAACCTCCATCCCAGACAGGAACAAAAAAACTGACACAATTGCGGATAAGGGGAACTGCCAGTTCGTGGCCGTTCAATCAGTTCGTGGCCGCCGCATTTTCAACCAATCAGGCTGTCCCATTCTGTTTTGTGTGACTTCATTTGACAATAATCACTAAGTACGAATCCTATCA
>JAADXZ010000159.1:0-36746 GCA_023338055.1 Phytopythium mirpurense
CGCAGCGTCGACCGCGACGTGAACGCGTCCAAGAACATCCTCGACGTGGCGCTGTTGCAGCTTGGTGGGAGCTCCGAGCGCCCGACTCGCTTACGCCGCACTCCGTGTTCGTAAGGGCAAGCGTACCGGAAAGCGCCAGCCGGTCCAGGGATCTTTGGTCCTTGGGCAAGTCCCAATCGCATGGGGGCGCACCCCCCTGAGGGTGCGGGTCTGGCCGCCTGCCCCGTCCTTTCCCAAACCGTGAGGGGTAGGCATTGCTTTTCTAAAAGGCATCAGTTTCACTCGCCATGCCAATCGGCTTTTCTCCGCGCTGCTGCTGGATCCGCTGCTGCACCCGCGCGCCTTAGCTCCCTCACTTTCGCTCGCCAGCTCCCCGTCCCTATCCCCGCGCCTGCCCCTCCCCGGCGTCCGTCGCGTGGCAGTAGCCATGCTGCAGGATCGGCGCTCTTCCGCCGGCAGGAAGCGAAAGGCCGTGCGGTTACGATGGGCGCTCCTCCTGGCGGCCGCCGCCGCTTCGCTCCCGGGCCGCGCGACCGCCGAGGCGCTCGAGTGCGGGTCGTGCGACGTGCCCACGCCCCGAGAGCTCTCCTTCTGCGAGGACATGGTCGTGTTCACGGCCTGCCTGCCGCCGTCCAAGACGTGGAAGAGCATGGTACCGACCTACCGTGCACTGCGAGACACGTACTGGCGGTGGGCGAGAGAGCGCGGCACCATGCTTACGTACGTGGGAACCTACCTGCCTGCCTGACAGGACGCCGACGCCGAGACGCAGTACAGCCAGCGGCTGAACGCGTCGCTCCCGAGCGCTTCCGCGGCCGACGCGGCCTGTGCGCTCGCGCTCCGCCGCGTCTCGTGTCTGCGCGTCTTCAGCGCCTGTGAGGTGGGCTCGCCCGAGCTCCTGTGCCGCGACTCGTGCTCCTCGGTGCGGCGCACTCATGGACGTACCCCAGGGTCGTACCCCAGGGTCGTACCCCACCCTCCGCGCCGACCGCTGGACTAGCTGACGCCGTCTCCTTCCACCCGTCCTCCCATGCCGAACAGACCGTTGCGGCCAACTGCTCCGCCTCCCTCTCGACGCCCCAGACGGAGGCGGTGGCGCTCGCGTTCTGCGGCTCGAACGCCACGAGCGCGTCGGGCGACGCCAAGTGCTTCCTGGCCGACTACCGCGGGCCGAAGCACTCGGCCTGGGTCGCCGGGTTCGTCATCGCTGTCGTCTTCTCGTTCCTCGCCAGCGTCGGCATCAATCTGCAGAAGCGAGCGCTCAAGCAGAGCGAGACGACCGCCTTCGAGCAGGGCAAGGAGCCCGTGCCGGCGTACAAGCTGCCGCTCTGGGGCGTCGGCTTTATCCTCATCATGGCCGGCTCGGCGCTCGACTTTGTCGCCTTCGGACTCGCGCCGCAGAGCCTCTTGGCCCCGCTGGCGGCGCTCACGCTCGTCTGGAACATGGTAGCGTGCGGCCCGCGCTACCGGCTCCATACGGCTCCATAGTCTGTCTGCTGCGTACGTGCTTGCGTGCCTAACGTCTCGGACGTCTCGAACCACTGGCAGATGCTCGCGCCGTGCTTCAACAAGGAGAAGCTCACGCGCAAGGACATCGTCGCGACGCTCGTCATCTTCGCGGGCGCGACGCTCGCGGTCGCGTTCGCTACGCACACGTCGCCGTCGTACAACCTCGACATGCTGCTTCACCTTTACGACGACCCGCTCACTTGTGCGCGACCTCTTTCGCCCGGATGGATACCGCTGGGCAGTGCTAACCCGGGGTGAGGTGTGCCCACCGTGACGCAGGCGCCTACTTTGTGCTGGTGGCTCTGTGCATCCTGCTGCACCTGGCGCTCATCCTGATGGTCGAGAAGCTGAGCCTCATGAGTCGCCGCCACCGACTCATCCAAGTCGGCCGCCCAGCCACGTGGTCAACCGTCCGCCTCGTTGGGTACTCTGGGTACGTGCCCATCGATCTAGGCGCACAGACTACTGCAGACCGCCGCACTACCACGACCTCACGTTGCCGTGTGACTTCCCCTCGTGAGCTCAGATTCGCAGGCACGATGGGCGGGCAGTCCGTGCTCTTCGCCAAGTCGTGCGCCGAGATGCTGAAGAGCGCCTTCCACGGAGACAACGCGTGCTTCCTGCGCGTCGAAGGCTACCTCATCACCTTCGCCATGGTCGTGTGTCTGCTCTGCCAGATCCACTTCCTCAACCGCGGCCTGTCGCACTACGACGCGCTGTCGATCGTGCCCGTGTACCAGGCCTACTGGATCATCAGCGGCGTGCTAGGCGGAGTCATCTACTTCCAGGAGATCCGCGCGTTCACGGTCCAGCAGGCCTGCATGTTCGTGCTGGGCATCGCGACCACCATCTTTGGCGTCGTGCTGCTCTCTCGGCGCAAGCACGCCGGCATCCTCAAGCGCAAGTCGACGCTGGAGCGCGGGTTCAGCTTCTCGGGCCCGTCGGCGTCAGCGCTGGCGGGGTCAGGATCGGCTTTGAAGCCCGGGAGTGGCGGCACTCAGCTGGAGGTCGTGACGGAGGTGTCGTCGCAGGCAGAGGACGCAACTGACACGGAAGGAGAAGACGGAAGCGACCAGCCGATGCATCACCACTCGGCCGCAAGCCGCCGACCCCGCACCGACGACGATGCCGTGGAGCTCAGTACAACGGAGGAGTCCGACGAGGGAGCCAACAGCGACGACGAGGATGAAGAGGAGGATACGGACGGCACCACGGACAACGGGGCAGGTGGCTCGCGGCGGTCGCGCCACACAGTGAACCGCCAGGCCATCGACAACTACCTCGACATGTCCACGACCGCTTGCCTGACGGAGCTGCTGGGCGGTCTAGGCTTCCAGGGCCCGCAGAGCGGCGGACTGCTGTATCGTCGGCCGTCCGCACGCGTCCTCACGTGAGTTTCCTTCCGCTCGAGCGCGGTCTGATAGGGGTTTAGGGCGCTCACGTTGTGCTGGTTGATGCTGAGGAAGTGGTAGGAATAGCGGCCGGCGACCGCCCCATCGGAGCGTGGACGACATCGAAGTCGGGCTGCCGGCGGCGGCTCGCGATGGCGACAACCCGCGCGAGCGCGTCGGCGGCAAGCGCCGGTCGATCACGTTCACGAGCTACCTGAGCGCGCTGGCGTCGTCGGCGCCGTCCGTGTCGGCGCCTCCGTCGACCGCGTCGGCGCCGAGCGAAGACAGCGCGGTGGTGGGTCTGGATGGCCAGGAGACCCCGTCGTCCACGCCTGCAAGACGCGCCGACGATCGGTCGGAGGCCAGAGAGTAAGTTTCACTAGCAGGTTCAACAGACACCATGCGCCGACCTCTGGTCGCGATCGACGCAGAGACAGACAGACAGATGGACGGACGGGAAGGCAAGCGACCGCCAGGGGCGGAGACGACGACGGCGGCGACGACGACGATAAACAATGAGCGCCAGGAGGACTTGGCGAGTAAACAATAACAAGATGCGTCTATTCGCGGCCGGTCGCAAAGTCGGAGGGAGCAAAGAAGGGGACTGGCCGAGGCCCGAGGCGCGTCGGGCGGCGGCGTCGGCTCACTCGGCGGGCGAGACGAAGGACGCGATGGTGCCAACGAAGGAGAAGACGATGGAGAGCGCGGCGAGCGACGCGTTGAGCGCGATCTCGAAGCGCGAGAGGCGGTGGCCGAAGAGCTTGAGGTAGAAGACGCAGGGGAAGAAGAGCGAGACCATCATGGCGAAGAAGGCGCCAAGGAAGGACGTGAGGCGCGCGAAGTGCGGCACGAAGAGCGCGCAGAAGACGGACGCGGCGGCGATGGTCGAGCGGATGAAGGCGCGGTAGAAGGCCGTCTTGGGCGACGAGGGCGCCAGCATCTCCTTACGCGAGAGCAGGAACTCCTCGATGGCGAGCGCGATCGGGTGCACCGTGATGGCGATCTTGCTCAGCGGGTTGAGCACGATCGTCCAGATGACGAGCGTCGTGAGCGCGCCCGGGTACGAGTCGATGAGGTTGAGCGTCACCTCCTTCTTGGTGCCCACGCCGTACATGAGGTACCCGCCCAGCTCGATGATGCCGTAGACGACGCCCGCGACGACGTACGCGACGTCGACGACGCGCGGGTAGTGGGCCTTGTTCTCGAGCGAGCTGCAGATGGACGGGAAGACCGAGTGGCCGCCGAACGCGACCATGGTGAGGCCGATCGCGAGCGGGATGCGGTCCGCGTCGGCGAGCACCTCGATCGGCTGCGGGTGCCGCAGACTGCCCGACACGTACCCCGGGGCGGTCACGTCGGTGGCCAGGCCGACGTACACGACCGTGTAGAGGCAGAAGAGCGACGAGATGAAGCCGAGGATGCTGAAGTACGACAGCTTGGACATCTGCGTGGTCCACAGCGTCGGGAGGATGACGAGGAAGGCGAGGAGCGTCAGCTGCGCCTCGGTGAAGGACGGGATGAGCGCTGCCAACGTGTCGCCGACTGAAGAGGAGGACGGATAGAAGGGATGGCACAAGTGCGTGAGTGAGCGAGTCCAGCAGCGATACGGTCATGCATGGCACAGCGTGGCAACCGCGTGGCGGACGTACTGACGACGAAGAGCATGGCACAGACGGTGAAGAGCTCGAAGAAGAAGGTGATGCTGATGATGACGCGGCCCTTGGTGCCAAAGGCGGCCTCGCCGATGTCCGGGTACGTCTGCATGCCCTCCTGGAAGTCGAGGCACTTGCCCAGCAGCTTGGCCGTGTGGTTGGTCACGAACGTGAAGAAGAGGAACAGCGGCGCGCCCAGCAGCCAGCCGCTCGAGCGCAGCGCGAACGGGCTCGACAGCACGCCCACGCCCAGCAGCACGTTGATGGCGTTGAAGGCCGCGTCCTTGAAGGACGAGTGGCCCTGCGGCGCGCCCGCCTCCTCCTCGAGCGCCGCCGCTGCGTCCGCCTGCTGCTGCTTCTGCAGGCGCCGCTGCCGGTCCACGAACGGCGACGCGAAGGGCGACCGCGGCGTGCGCACCATGGACGCGGGCGACGCCATCCTGCTCTCTCACACGTCGCATTGCCAGACGTGAGTCGACTCGTCAGCCGCCAGTCGCCGGTCGCTGGCGTGTATGAATACACGCACTACAAGCGCCCCGTGGAGACCTACCGCGCGTCGACGCCCTCTTCAAAGGTGGCGGGCCACGCCGGCGCCGCGGCGGCCGCGCTCTCGCGGCGCAGGCGCGCCACGGACGGCGAGTAGGACGGCAGCAGCGGCTGGCGCTCGTCCGCCGGCATGGTTGCGAGGGCTCTGGGTCGACTCTCGGGGCCGGAGCGGCGGGGCGGCAGGCCAGCGGGCGTCGGCGGCTGCTGCGAGAGAGGAAGTGGGGCGCTGCCGGTGGTCGCCGCCGGAGAAATGAGACGGAGAGCGGGCGCAGAGCGGGCGCGCCGGCGGGCGGATGGATGACGGATGACGGGCGGCGAGCGCTCGAGAACGCGTGAACCGCTCCTATTATTGTGGTGGGAAGGCTTCAACCGTTCGCGGATTGGGTGAAATAACGAACGGTTACGCGAATGAAACGAGATGATTGGTCATAACCTCGGATTAATAGAGCCGCGACGCCAGTTCTTCTAATCACAGACGGGCGCGGCGATTGGACGGTTTCGAGAAACGGAGGAATCTGACTGGTCCGAAGAGAAGCAGAGATGTGATTGGCCCATTCCGTCGGTTATCAGCGACTGGCTGGCAAGTTGAGTTACGCCAGTTGAGTAGCCATGCGACCAACGTGGCCTCGAAGTCTGTGAGCGTCCGGATAAAGCTCACCAAGCGATGCCGCGCCTTCCCAACATCCTGGTGACGGGCACGCCGGGCACGGGCAAGACGTCCATGTGCCAGATGCTGGCGGTGAGTGCGTGGCGGTGGCGGTCTGTCTGTCTGTCTGACTGTCTGTCTGTCTGTGGCTGTGGCTGTGGCTGTAGCAGAAGCAGTAGCAGTAGCAGTAGCTCGACATGGTCTCCAATGCGCAAACTAATCACCCCGCGTGGGTTGATGGAACTGGTGGACTATGACAGGAGCGATCGGCGCTGCAGCACGTGAACGTGGGCGACCTGGTCAAGGAGCGCGGGCTGCACAGCGGGCGCGACGAGGAGTTCGACTGCCTCGTGCTGGACGAGGACAAGGTGTGCGACGAGCTGGAGGAGCTGCTGGCCGAGGGCGGCAAGGTCGTGGACTTCCACACGTGCGACTTCTTCCCCGAGCGCTGGTTCGACCTCGTGGTCGTGCTGCGCGTGGACAACACGACTCTCTTCGACCGGCTGGCGCGCCGCGGGTACTCGGACAAGAAGGTGGCCGAGAACGTCGAGTGCGAGATCATGCAGGTCGTGTACCAGGAGGCGGTCGAGAGCTACGCGCCCGAGGTCGTGCAGGTGCTCGACAGCGTCACGGTCGACGACATGGAGAGCAACGTGGAGCGCACGCTGGCCTGGCTCGACCACTGGCAGGCGCAGCACGACCGCGCCTAGAGGCAGCGAGCGGGCTATGTAATCGGTTGCGAGTTGGAGGTTGGAGGCCAGCACGAGTGCGCGTGTTACTGTTGCTGTGCGTCGCGCGTGGCCGTCACGAGAAGCCGCCGCAGCGCACCGAGAGCCCGTCGCCATCCCCGCTTCCTGCGCCGCCGCCAGCGGTCTGCCGGTGGCGGTGGCGCGTCACGGGCGACAGCAGCGGCGGCGTCGGCGAGCCGACCGCCGGCAGGGCGTCCGCCGCCGCCTTGAGCTGGTCCAGCAGCGACCGCTGCGCCAGGCCGTCGGCGAACACGCCCTCTCTGAGCGCGTGCGGGCGCTTGGCCGGCTGGCCGCAGCCGATCGCACAGAGCACACAGACCCGGGTCAGTACTGGCCACGCGCGCGCCTGGTCGCCTGCTTGGGAAGGCGCACCTTGGCGCCCTTGATGGGCGAAACGGGCAGCGACCACGTGGACTGGTTCGCGCGGCCGCCAAAGCCGGACGCGCCGCCCGCCGCCCTCCCGACCGGCGGCTTCTGGTCGAGCAACATGCGGCCGTGAGTGCGCTTCCTCGTCCCCATGGAGGAGGCAATACCGTCGCGCCAACCGCCCCAGCCTCACCGACGGGCGCTCCAGCGCGTACAGGTCGTCGGCGCGGTGGATGGTGGCGGCCTCCGCGCGGTCAGCGCCCAGGTACGCGTCGGGCACGGGGTGGCGCACGCGCGTGGGCTTGGGCGCGACCTCCTGCTGCTTCCTGCGCGCGCGCTGCAGCCTCGCGCGCTCCGCCGCCGGGCCACCTGGCTGGCTCAAGGGCTCCTCCTCCCGGCCCCCCGCGCCACGGCCGCCGACCACGCGTCCGCGGCGCCGCATGAGCTCGAGCCGCGTCGAGTCCCCGAAGCGCGCGAGCGGGTCCTCGACGTACCCCTCGAGCTGCTTCCACCACTCTCGCAGCTCGAGCGCGCGCGGCCGGTCGGCGAGCCGCTCGATCTCCTGCGGCTCGAACGCGAGGCTGGCGCCGCGCCGCGCCGCCTGCCGCTGCTCCAGCATCGCCGAGCGCGTCCCAGGCGCGCTGGCGGCCGCCGAGGCCGGCGCCGAGGCGCGGGGCGAGTCGAAGACGCCCGTGCGGCGGAACCAGTCGCGGAAGAGCGTCTCGGAGCGCGCGAACTTGCGGTCGGCGGCCTCGGCCGCGGAGCGCGCGAGCGCCCACTCGCGCCGGTCGACGCGCCGCGCGTCCAGCAGCTGGCTGCGCGTCTCGTGCGCGGGCTTGGGGCACGCGGCACGGCGAGTGTTAGCGGCACGACAGAGTGTTGTGGGGCGAGGGGCGTTATGCAAAGGACGACGAACGCACGACGCGCAGCCAGTCGGGCGGGATCTTGACGTCGGCGGCGGTCATGGGGGCGGCGGCTGCGGTGGCTACGAGGGATCAGCCGACACTACTGTCCAAGGAGGCGCTACTGTGAGGAGGAGGTGATGGAGCGTCGATGTGGTGGGCGAAGGTAATAATAGTCGGAGGTGCGGTTGGCGCCAAAAATAAGAGCTCACTTCAACTTGTGTTACTGTAGTTGCACCAGTATGTCCTTCCTAAGCAGTGGCTGACGGTAATTCCACAAGTAACCACACGTCGCAGATTTTGGGCAGACACGTTTATTGAACAAGTGCATGCATGCATGCATGGCGACCGACGGACGACGACTCGAGCGGGGACATCACCACGACAGGTCCTTGGACGCGTCGCTGCCGCTGGCCGCGTCCGCGGCGGCCTTGGGACCTTCGCAGTCGCCGCCGCCGCAGCTGCTGTCGCCGGCGTCCGAGTCTGCCACGGCCACCCGGAAAAGGCGGTTGCCGAACTTCTTGTACAGCGGCATGATGCCGCCGCCCGCCAGCAGGCGCTCCTCGAACAGCGACATGTTGAAGCGGAACACCTCGCCGCCCACCTCGATCGTGCGGCCCAGCATGTTGATGGTGATCTCGGCGTTCTCCGTCGCGAGCTCGTAGAAGCGGTCGTCCGTCAGCTGGATGCCCACCAGGCTGAAGTTCTGGTAGTTGCGCGAGAAGATGTAGCCGTACGAGCGGCAGATCATGGCCTGCACGCCCGCGCCCTTGAGCGCCGTCACCGCCTGCTCGCGCGACGACCCGCAGCCAAAGCCCGTGCCGGCCACTACGATGTTCTGTCCCTGCGTCACCTTCTCGCGGAAGTCCGGGTTCGTGTGCAGGAAGGCAACCTTGCCCAGCTTCTCCATGTCGTTCTCCGTCAGGTACTCGCCCGGCAGGATGGCATCCGTGTCGATATTGTCGCCAAACACCTGCGCGCGGCCCTTGATCTGGCCAGCGAGCGTGGCAAGCGGCTCGCCGCCCTCGCCGCTCTCTGCTACCTGCGCAACCGCCTCCGGGAGCTCCGGCGTGGGCTCCGTCGTCACCTCGAACGACACAGCGGGCGGCTGGGGAACGGCAGCCTTGAACTTTTCCTTGTCGATGAAGGCGAGGAACGGCGTCGGGTCCGTGACCTCCATGGTGAAGCTCGAGGCGGCGACCGTGATGGCGGACGCCAGGTTCGCAATCGAGCCACGGCCCATGCGGTTGCGGTAGTTACGGTTCTGGCTGCTGAGCCACACCTCGTTCTCGCCGGCGACGTCGGCGGCAATACCCAGGCAGTAGCTGCACCCAGGCGCGCCGACCGTGAAGCCCGCACGCTCGTACACGTCGATCAGGCCGTGCTTCTTGAGGTTGTCAATGATGCGCTGGCTGCCGGGCGTAACACGGCGCTGGCCGTGGGCGACAGGCTTCATGCCCTGCTTCAGGCACGCCTCGAGCACGAGAGCGCCAAGCACCAGGTCCTCCTCGGCCGTGGTGCACGCACCAATGAAGCAGCCGTCGAGCTTCATGCCCGCAAGCTCCTTGGCCGGCTTGACATTGTCCGGCGACGGGAACAGCGCGACCTGCGGCTCGAGGTTGTCGAGGTTGATCTCGAACTTGGCGGCGTACTCGGCGTCCGGGTCGGCCCGGAAATAGATGGCCTCGGTGTTGTGCGACTCGCGCTTGCCAATGTAGGCGGCGGTGCGCTCGTCGGCTGGGAAGACGCCGGCGATGCCGCCGAACTCGACCGACATGTTGCTGATGGCGAAGCGGGCGTCGCACGAGAGCGCGGCGATGTTGCCGCCCCACTCAATGCAGCGCTGCGTGGCGACCGTGTTGCACTTGAGCTGGCCGAGCGTGTAGAGCATGACGTCCTTGCCGCCCATGCCCATAGGAGGGGTGCCGACAAAGTCGATCTTGACCGTCTCGGGCACCTTGATCCACGTCTCGCCCGTCACGAGCGGCATGACGACGTCGGCGGCGCCCAGGCCGATGGCGAAGGCGCCCAGCCCGCCCGTGCTGCACGAGTGCGAGTCGGCGCCCACAACGATCTGTCCGGGCTGCGCGCGCTGGCGGTAGAACTCCGTGTGCAGGATGGTGGTGTTGGGCGGCTGGAAGTTGGTGAGCTGCGCCTCCTTGGCGAAGTCCTCGGACGCCTTGATCATCATCTTCTGCGTCGGCAGGTGGTTCACGCGCGGGTCGACCGTGTGGTCCACGGCGAGCCAGAAGCGGTCGTTGCGCCAGATGCGCGGGCGGCCCATGTCCTGGTACGTCTTGTCCATCGACTTCCACGTGATCTCGCACGCGAGCGTCCACTGCGCCTTGACGCACAGCATCTGCCCGGGCTCCACCTCGGGCTTGACGAGTCCGACGGCCCAGTGCGCCAGGATCTTCTCGGGCAGCGTCAGCGGCCGGCGCTTGGGCGCCTGGGCGGCGGCGGGGGCGGTAGGGGCAACGGCGGCGGTCGCCATGGGGATTGCTTTCTCCTCTATGGACTGGGGGGCGAGGTCTACGACCGACGCGCCGACTTGGTAAATGAACTAACTGGAGCCGCTCGAGGTGCGTTGTTGCCCTGGACACCATGGTTAGATAGCTGTTGCCTCTGGGGCGGGAGGGGCGACATTTCCGATGGTGCAGGGCTATAGTGAACGCAAGACGATGCGAGACAGGCAGCGCAGTGTTTGGCCATCTGTCGACGATCGGGAGCAGGTGAATGCGCAAACATCCCGCGGTTCAACAGAAGTTTTCCTGAATCAGGACGTAAACCCTAACTAACAATCCTGAAATGATGTGCCGTACGTTTTTTAAGGAGCATGCTGGGACCATCAAATCAACATCGGATAATAGTATACGGCGACATGCTTGTCAAGTTCTTGCTTCTGTGAGCCTATCCGACGGCAACATGACACGAGTGTGCAGTGTCAATACAGGAACTTCAACTCGCCTAAGCTGCACCATGCGATCCCGTCCGTCGAGTGTTGTTGGCCAACTTGGCCACTACAACCTACACTGTGACGTCGGCGACTTGGGGATGTTCCTCGTGGACGTCGACGCGCGCCTCGTCAGGCTGACCTTATAATTCGCCACACACGGTACTACTCCTTCACGCCACCTTCGCGCGACCTCCCTGCTCCGAATCCTCCAGTATGAGCGAAGCGGTCCAGTCCGCGTCTGCCGGATGTGCGCATCGGATGGGATCTCCTCCCTCCCTCCTCTGCTCCTGCGCCATTCGCCCATTCGCTCCGTCCTGCGCGCTACGAAGAAGCAGCGGCTTGTAAGAGCCGTTCGGGTACTGTAGCGGGCACAGCATGAACATCCTTGGCCGGCGGCTCGCCCCCGTGGCGGCCTCGGCGGTGGCGGCCCGGGCGTCGGTCGCGCGGCGGTTCGCGTCGACGTTCGGCGTCGTGTTCGACGTGGACGGCGTGCTGCTGCGCGGCAAGGCGCCGATCCCGGGCGCGCGCGAGGTGCTGGAGGAGCTGCGGCGCGAGGACGTGCCGTTCGCCATCATGACGAACGGCGGCGGGTACCTGGAGGAGAAGAAGGCGGCGCAGATCTCGCAGGTCCTGGGCGTGGACGTGTCGCCCAGCCTCGTGTGCGTCAGCCACACGCCCATGCGCGCGCTGGCCGCCAAGCACCGCGACGACCTGGTGCTCGCCGTGGGCAAGGACTGCGACGAGGTCAGCGCCGTGATGGCCGCCTACGGCTTCCGCAACGTCGTGACGGTCGGCCAGCTGCACAACCACTTCCCGACCATGTACCCGGACATCAAGGTCGCGGGCGCGCTCCCGCACGAGGGGCGCTTCGAGCAGCAGCGCTTCGGCGCCGTGTTCGTGCTCATCGACCCCATCTACTGGGGCCGCGAGCTGCAGATCGTCATGGACGTGGTCTGCGCCAGCGACGGGCTGCTCGGCAGCCTCGCGCACCAGCAGCACGTGCCGCTCTACTCGGCCTGCTCGGACTTCCAGTACGTCGGCGAGTTCCACCTGCCGCGCTTCGGCGCCGGCGCCTTCCGCGCCGTCCTCGAGGTGCGTGTCTGCGCTGTTTCCCCTCCGAGTTTGTACCCACCTAGCGGCTGTCGGCTCGGCAGCCGTACATGGCATGGCGCTCACTGACCCGCGCGCTCGGCTCTTTCCGCAGGACCTGTACTTCCGCACGACGGGCCACCGACTCAAGCAGACGCTCTTCGGCAAGCCCGAGGTGACCTCCTTCCGGTACGCCGAGACGCTCATCGACGGCCAGCACGAGGGCGTCGAGCGCATCTACATGGTGGGCGACAACCCGAACACGGACATCAAGGGCGCCAACGCCGCCGGCGGCCGGTGGAAGTCCATCCTAACGCTCACGGGCATGCACGTGGGCCCTGCCAACCACCCCGAGCACCCGGCGTACGAGGTCGTGGACGACGTCGGCGCCGCGCTCGAGTTCATGAAGCGGGACTTTGCGACGCTGGGGAAGGCCGCGGAGAAGTAGCCGCGCTGCTGTACCCGAGCCATAACGAGGCAAAGCACGCAGAGACGAGGCTGTTGTTGCCAGGGACTCGATGTTGGAGGAGCCATGACGCCGCGCCTACTTGGACAGCACGGACCAGAAGGCGTCCTGCGAGAGCTGCACGTTGGACACGGTCTTCATGCGCTTCTTGCCCTCCTTCTGCTTGGCGAGCAGCTTCTTCTTGCGCGTCTGGTCGCCGCCGCCCACCGTCTTGCCCGACTTGATGAGCACGTCCTTGCGGTACGGCGCGATGCGCTCCTTGGCGAAGATCTTGCCGGCCAGCGACGCCTGGATCGAGATCTCGTACTGCTGCCGGTCGATCACCTTCTTGAGCTTGATGCAAAGCGCGCGGCCGTCCACCACAGCCTGCCGCCCGAACCAGGCGAAGCCGGCGTTAGTCCCCTTTGAGCCGACAGCCGCCGCAGTTCGTTCACAGTCAAAGACTGCTCTTCACCCACCTTGCTGCGGTGGCACACGAACGACAGCGCGTCGAGCGGCTTGCCGTTGATCAGGATGTCCACCTTGACAATGTCCGACTTCTGCGGCTCGATCTCGAGGTAGTTGAGCGTCGCTGTCGCCGTCCGGAGGTAGGCAGTTTGCACCACGCGAGCACAGGCTGAGTGGTTAACAGCCGCCCGTGCCGAGACACACAGCCTCAAGCGCACCACTCATCACCAGCCAAGCAATAAAGCACGCACGCACCGTATCCGGACGAGATGGTCTTGAGCTCGTTGTAAAAGTTGGTCACCACCTCCTGCCACGGCACGTCGATGCTCACGACCACGCGCCCGTCCTCGAGGTACACGAGGTTGGTCTGCACGCCGCGCTTGTCCTTGGCGAGCGCCAGGATCGGGCCCAGGTACTCGCTCGGGGTGATGATAGACGCCTCCACCATGGGCTCGAGCACCGTGTAGTTCTTGGTCTGCACGGGGAACGCGCCAGGCGTCTCGACCACGCTCTCCTCGCCGCTCGCCTGGTCGATCACTGTGTACGGGACCATGGGCGCGGTCACGAGCACCTGCATGTTCTGCTCGTCCGACAGCCGCTGGTGGAACACCTCCATGTGCAGTAGGCCCAAGAACCCGCAGCGGAAGCCCATGCCGAGCGCGCCGCTCGTCTCGACCTGCGCCGTCACGCTCGCGTCGTTGAGCGTCAGCTTCTCGATCGCGACGCGCAGGTCGTCGAAGCTGCAGTCGTCGGTCGGGTACATGCTCGCGAACACCATGCTCTTGGCCTCCTGGAAGCCGGGCAGGGGCTGCACGGGGGCGTGCTCGCGGTAGAACGTGTCGCCCACCTTGGCCTCCGTCGTGGTCTTCATGCCGGCGATGATGTAGCCGACCTGGCCGCTGTAGAGGCCTCGGGTCTTGTACCGCTGGGGCAGGAGCACGCCCGTCTCCTGCACGTCGTACTTGGTCTTCTGGTGGGAGCTGCAGATACGGTCGCCCGGGAAGATGGCGCCGTCCACGACCTTGACCAGGCAGATCGTGCCGCGGTAGTCGTCGTAGTACGAGTCGACGAGCAGGCACCGCAGCGGCGCGTCCCTCCTGCCGACGTCGATCGGCGGCGGCAGGCGCTCGATGACGGCGGGCAGCACGTCGGCGATGCCCTCGCCGCTCTTGGCCGACGTGAGCAGCACCTCGTCCGGGTCGACGTCCAGCAGGCTCGAGAGGCTCAGGATGGAGTCCTCGGGCTGCGCGTGCGGCATGTCAATCTTGGTGAGCACGGGCACGACGCGCAGGCCGCGCTCCTTGGCGGCGTAGTACGTGGCGAGCGTCTGCGCCTGGATGCCCTGCGAGCAGTCGACCAGGAGCAGCACGCCCTCGCACGCGGCCAGCGACCGGCTGACCTCGTAGCTGAAGTCCACGTGGCCCGGCGTGTCCACGAGGTTGAGCAGGTACGGCTGGTCCGCGCCCACGTGCACCATGGACGCCGTCTGCGCCTTGACCGTGATGCCTCGCTCGCGCTCCACCTGCGGCCCCAAGTGCGTGAGTGGCCAGCGCCTGGTCCGTCCGTGCGTCGCAGATCGATCCCCGCTCGGCCCGGCGCGCGTACCTTGAGGTTGTCGAGGTGCTGCGCGTTCTCGCGCTCGCGCTGCGTGATGTTGCCGCTCACCTCCAGCAGCCGATCGGCCAGCGTCTGGGCAGCAGAGGCCGCCGCCCCCAACAGCCGAACAATGAGAGAGTGAGGCCGCGAGTCGCGCGCCGCGAGCGCAGCCGCCCGGAGCAAGGAGGCCGAGGCGCACGCACCGACTTGCCGTGGTCAATGTGCGCGACGATGCTGAAGTTGCGGATGGCGTCCGGCGTGAAGCGCGCCAGGTTGTCGCGCAGGTACGGGCCCAGCTCCGTGGGCGAGAGCGGCTTGCCGCCGTTGTCGCCGGGCTGCTCGCCGCCGCCGTCGACAAGGCCGACGCTCGCCACCCCCCGCGCGAGGCGGCGGGGCAGCGGCGGCCGCGGCGCCAGCAGCAGCAGCAGCGCGCGCGCCCGCGAGCCAAGAGGAGCGGCGGCGCTCCCCAGCATGGTGGCGCGAGTCTGTGTGGTCGGCCGGCGAGCGGACCCATTGCTGTCTAATTAGTGTGGACCACGTTACACTGATCACATGGCCAAGTGTGGCGCATACTCTATTTAGGTACTATCGTCCTTGTTGGCGAAGAGCTCCACTGCAAGTTCAAGTTGAAGCGCGATGTGATGTGGCGGGTATTTAGTCGTCGTCTTGTGGTACTGTACGACTCCTGGGCGAGCGCCGTCACGCGCCGGAGGTCCTCGATGCGCTGGCATATCCGGATACCGACACGCTCCTGTTGCCGACGCCCTCGAGGGCGCGCGGTCTCTCCCAGTGCTGTAGTATCCCTTGGCGAGTGCTTTTATTCTTGATCCTGGAATGATTCCTGGAGCTCTGCTGGCGTGACCGCGCGCGGAGCTTGGACCTTGGCGGGAGCGAGCGCAGCTCGCGAGGCGGACGCCACGTTGCCGCTCCGGACCGGCGGCTGTGGCGGACCTGTCCCCATGCGGCTGTGGACCAATCGCAGGCGCCAATGGTCCTATCCATGCGGCTGTGGCGCTGCTACCGGAGCTAGCTAGCATCGCACGAGCCAGGGCCGCGTCGGCGGTCAGTAGTAGTGGCCTCCCTTCGGAGGGAGGGGCTGACGCGCGTCCTCTCAGGCTTGCCCTGGCGCTCGTCCAGCCGGCGGGAAGACCGAGCCGAGCCCACGAGACTCCTTCTCGGGAGCGTGGGTTGCCCAAATGGCCATGCTCAAGACCTCAGGTCAAGACGGCAGGTCAAGACGGCAGGTCGAGACGACAGGTCGAGACGACAGGTCAAGACGTCGCGTCGGCGTCCATCTGCGGCTGGTGCTCGTCCAAGACGCCGGCGCGGGAGAAAATGTCGTAGAAGCGGCGGATGCACTCGTCCTCGAGGACGCGGGGCGCGCGCTTGGTGTCCACGCGCAGCGACACGAAGAGCAGGAAGGCGTGCTTGCCGTCGAAGGTCAGCTCGACCTCGGGCGGCGCGAAGCCCCAGAGCCGGGCGTCCGTCTCGCGCCATTTGGTCGTCCGCAGCCGCGTCGACGGGTGCTTGGCGCTCCCGCGCGTGCTGCGCGCCGTGTCGGCCCGGAGCACGCGCGTCTGCAGCAGCTCGCCCAGGCGGGCGACTGACATCTTGCGGTTCACCTCGAAGGTCACGGCGCTCGAGCCGATCGCCCGCTCCGCGAACCGGCGCGAGGCCGCGAGCAGCAGCAGGAAGAAGCAGGCGAGCACGGCCATGTTGAGGCTCCACCACGCGAACGGCCGGCCCAGGAGCGGGTCGACGAGCGCCTTCCGTGCCCACGCGGGGACGCGCATGTTCCAGGAGCCGGCGTCGAGCCGGTCGATGACGTCGAAGACGAACACGCCGCCCACGAACAGCTGGAGCGCCTGCAGCTTGAGCGACGACTGGAAGTGCCTCTCGCTCGCCCGCATGAGCGCGCGCGTGTTGAGGTGGACGCGCCGGCACACGCGCTCGAGCTGGTTGGTAGCCGTGGACTCGGCGATCATCTGCAGCTGCTCCAGCTGCAGCATGGTGTTCTCCATGAGCTTGATCGAGTCGTGGCAGCGCAGGATGGTCTGCGCCTTGAGCTGCGGCAGCGCCAGCGCCTGGAGCAGCCGCGTGTCCACGTCGGCGCTGCCTGGACCCGGGCTCGCGCTCGGCCCTTTGCCTGCGGGCGCCGGCGACGAGTGTATGGGGATGGCTTCGAGCGAGTCCAAGAGGTACTCGAGGGTCTCGGCCAGCAGGATGGTGTCCTTGGAGGCGACCGCGAGCTTCTCGCGCACCTTGATGACGGCCGCGGGCTCGCGGTGGACGCGCCGGATGAGGTGCCGGATCTCCTTGAGCGACGCGTCGAGCACGAAGGTGCGCGCGAAGAAGTTCTTGATGAAGATGTCGCGGCACACGAGGCCGACGTACGCGGTGAAGGTGCTCTCGTACCGAAACACGTTGGGCCCGCAGAAGAGGCAGCCGGCTTTGCCGACGACGAGCACGTCGTCCGGGCCCAGGTCGTGGCCCGTGACGATGTCGCCGAGCACCTGCGCGAGCTCGTTGGCGTACAAGGGGTTGGCGACGTACTCGCGCGCGGGGAGCTTGGGGCGGATCTGCTTGGCCAGGATGCAGTTGAACTTGTTGCGCTGGAACGAGTCGCCGAGGTAGATCATCTCGAGGAGGCCGAGCTGGTAGCGCGAGAGCAGGTCGTTGACCAGGAGCGACGAGTCCTGGTGGATGTCGACGAGCAAGCGCGAGAGGTGGTCGACCGAGATGTCGTCGCCCTGGCGGTCCATGATGGCCTCCACCTTGACGCCGTAGATGAGCGACCCGTCCGAGTTGAGGTGCATGCCGAAGTGCTCGACCTGCACGATCCCGGGCGTCTCTGGGAAGTGGCTCTCGGCCTCGAAATTGATGAAGCGCACGAAGTCGAAGTCGAGGATGCGCACCTGGGTCTGGCCCACGGGCACGCGGAACTGGGCGTCCGTGGGCGACTTGTCGACGAAGCTCGTCAGGATCCCGCCCTGGCAGCGGTCCAGCGCGCCCATGCGCTCGTTGAGCGCCACGATCTGGTTGGAGCCGAACGGCACCCACTCGCCGATGAGCGCGTAGACGTCTCCGATCGACAGCGCCTCGGACGTCTTCTTGGTGATGTTGGAGAAGCCGAGCGCGCACTCGCCGGCGCGGCCTCGGTTGCTGCGCTCCTCGATGTGGTAGAAGCCGTCGGAGCGGAGGCACCTCGGGAGGAACGGGCTCGAGACGTACGACACGTCCTCGCTCTCCGTGATGGCGCTCGGCTTGCTGTACGGGCCCGACTTGAGCACGAAGCGGTCGCCCTCGTAGGCGACGGTGACGAGCTTGCGCTCGAGCGGCGGCGGCGGGTAGACGAACGCGTCCATGTCGTCCCGTAGTGCCGCGGGCAGCTGCTGGAGGGCGAGCTGGCCCTTCATGGACACCTGGTAGGCCGTGATGGGCTGGAAGTCGTCGCTCGAGAGCTTGAGGCCGTTGATCAGCCGCAGCTGCCACAAGTCGTCGATCGCCGCCTTGCCCTCGCGCGACACGTTGACCCAGCGCCGCAGCGTCTTGCCCTTGAAGGACAGCCGCATGGACGCCGGCGCGTAGTCGAAGTCGAGCTTGCCGCGCACGATGCCTTCGAACATGAGCACGAGCAGCGGCACGTGGCGCACCCAGCGCTCGTTCTGCCTGGTCGAGTTGGACGCCACCGCGTACAGACCGATCAGGTAGAGCAGCTTGAAGTGGTTGGGGCTCAGCGCCACGGCGTCCGCGCCGCCAGCGACCGAGACGGAGGCCGTGGCGGCCGCTGCAGGCGTCGAGGCGGGGCTAGTCGGTGCGGCGGGCGTGGTGGCGGCAGCTTGCATCTCTCGGTCGACGGCCCGGCCCCGGTCGCGCTCGTCGTCACGGGAGGGGAGGGGAGGAGTTCGTGGCCGGCCACGGACGGACTGACGGACGGACGGACGGACGGACGGAGCGACGGCGGCGGCCCACTCGGAAGACGAGGTGCGCGGACGGCCGACGCCGCGCTGCGGCCGGTGCGGTGCGGTGCGGTCGTCGGCTGGGGCGTTGGGTCTTTGGGTCGCGAGCGAGTCGTCAGAGCAGCAGGGCCGTCGTCGCGGTGTGGTGCATTCCCGACCCCGGCGGACTCTGGGTGGGCGAGCCGTGGAAGGAGCCTCTCGCGTCCGCGCGTGCGGCTGCCGTCGTCATGCACGACCGCAGAGGGTGGGCGGGCGGGTAGATCGATGGCCGATGGAGGCGAAACGCACGCGCCTCTTCCTCTGGAGCCATCCCATCCCGACAGACTAATTTGGGGCCAAAGGGCTCGGGAGCGCCTCGTGTTCGGCCCGAAACCACTCGTTAGTTGTGAGTAGGACGCTGAACGACGCATGCATGGATCGATACAAGGCGGCTTCCGGGACCAAGACACTCGAGGAACGGAGGGTTGGCATTATCCCGACACGAACATGCAAAAGCACACTGACACTGACACAAACACACACACACACACACACACATGGCTTGACGCGACCACGCAGACTCGACGACACGGACACACGCAGACCGCGCGGCGGCACTCTCCAGGTCCGAGTGCCCCGCCGGACGACGACCTTCCTCCTACCTACCTACCAACCTGCCAACTGACTGCCCATCCAACCGACTAACGCACCTACTCTCTTCCTCCCTCCGGTCTCGCTCCGCTCCTCTGCTGCTATAAAGATACTGCTCGCCCTACTCGAGGATGGCCGAGCAGAGAAAGTCGAGCTCGTCCGAGGACAAATAGCTCTGCTGGTGGCAGCCGGCGGGCGCCGCGGGCATCGGCGCGTCCACGACCCCGCAGCCGTGCAGCAGGTGCATCGCCGAGCGCGGCAGCTCCTGCCACAGCTGGTCCAGGACGCCGCTCGAGTCGCTGTCGGTCGAGAAGCGGCTCGCGTCCGAGTCCGAGAGCAGGTCGGCGTCGTACGCGGCGAACGAGGCCGAGCCCGAGCACGAGGACGAGGTAGAGGACGAGGAGGGCGACGCCAGCGCGCCGCTGCTTCCAAACGGCAGCGGCAGCGCAAACGCCGAGGAGAGGCCGAGGTCGAGCGCGCTGGCGCTCGAGGCGGCGGGTGTGGCCGTGGCCGTGGCGGTGGCGGTGGCGGTGGCCGCGGCCTTGGCGGCGGCGCCCTCCTTCTTGACGCGGCGCTTCTGGCGGTCGAACTTGCGCTGGATCTTGTTGGCTTTCTCGCGGTGGTAGAGGCAGAGCTGGTGCGGCTGGCCGTTGCGCTTGCTCGAGCGCGCGTTGGTGCACTTGCCCGTCTTGTAGCGGCACTTGGTGGCCGCCGAGGACGCCGTGCCGTCGACCAGGTAGGCCGCGCCGAGGATGGACCCCGCGGCCATGGTTGGGTGGGGCGGCGTGGCGTGTCCGGGTGTCGGCGGGTTTTTGGGTTACCTTGCTCCGGTCGCTGCCGAGAGGTCGAGGGGCGGTTTGGGTTTGCAGGCGGGGGAATCGCTCGGCCACGCGTCTGTCCGACCCGTTCTACCTCGCCGTCCTCTGCTCGTGCTCGTGCTCCTGGCGCCGGCGATACCGTGTGGACCGATATCGACGCCGAGGACGAGGACGAGGACGAGCGACCAGCGCTGGAGGAGGAGGGGGCGGAAGCCGACGACGGAATGCCCAAGTGACTCCCCGACGCACTTTTCAAACTGAGCGGCTGCGGTGGAGAGGCCTCGCCCTCGGGAGGGAGGACGGACTGGGTGGAGCCTATTACACTTGTACCTCCTCCATGCATCACATGTTGCGACTCCCTCGGAGGAGGATGCGATTATGCCCGCATCTACCATTTTCAAAGTCGACAAGGAGGCGGCTGAGCCTATTTCATCGCGAAATGCCTTGCAGTACTGACTAAATGTGTACCTAGTCAGCCAGTTGCTGGCCTCGAGTCTATCTATCACGGCACCTAGCGCACACCGCCAAAAGTGGCCTGGGGTTCTTCAAAAACACCTATTTCTGCATTTTCGAGGCTCGAGTACCTCGTCCTGCCTGTGACGCTCCGCGCACAGTGGTCGGTCGCATGGAGCGGTAGCCTGTCATAATATCCGCACCAGGCCAGCGCCGGAGCGGCTTTGACGGGGCATGGCGGATGGCAGGTGCGCTCGGATAGGCGCTGGCTCGGAGGCGCAACGCGGGTGGCGATGCGCGGAGCAGGGAAGACGGACGCTCCGTCGTCACTCGGCCGCGCGCGAGAGACCGGCCAGTGCCTTCAACTGAGCTCGCGCGAGTGCGTAGAGCAGGGCACCGCGGCCGAGCTGCGCAGATACGCTCGCTCTGCTACAGTATACTGTACTGTAGGAGGGTGCAGTAGTCACCTAGTGTGGTCACCACCATAATGGTGGTGGTCCCTCCGTGCTGTGCTGAACGCTTGGCCCCACCTCGCGGACAACCACCCAATCGCGGTGGCGCCACCGGCATATCGCATGCCGGCCGTCCTCCTGTCCGTCTCCACCCACGCACGCCGTCGCAGAGCTGTTGCAACGCTCCGGCCGCATAACAGTGCGGTGGCCCCCACTCACCGGTTGAAGCACCAGCGACCGTCGAAAGAGCGCGCGTGTGCAACAAGCTGTTGGAGCTGCTCGCCCTCGACTTGGCGGCGGTTCTGGACGCCGCATGCCCGGTACTTACTTTACCTTCGCCTACATGTTGTTGGATGCATACATACAGTATGTAATGCCAATCAGTCGAAGCTGCCTGCGGGTTCGAGCTCCGACGACAGTGCCCCCCCCCCTCCCAAGGACAAAGGACACGGAAGACCAACTGCCAAGTCGGTCTAGAGGTTTGTTCACCGGTAATGCCAAGAGGCAGCGGCGCTCCTGATCGTCGGTGCTGACAGAGTCCGCCCCGGTGTCAGCCTGAGCGCCTGACCGCCTCTGGCGTCACGGACCGCCACTCGGTCGCTGGGAGTCGGAGTCGGCATCATGACCGGTGCTGGAGCACGGACGGCACGAATTTTATTCCAGTCATTACTGTATGTGCTCGATTAAAAATTATAATACCGTAATCTCTGAAAGTGTTTCTCATTCGTTCAATCTATTTTGGGGAGCTCCAGCGCGGATGCCATTGCCAGGATGCTCCACCTACTAATGCCGCTGCTACTGCTGCTGCTGCTGCTGCTGCTCGCTACGAGGCGCCCGCTGTCCGGACGCGGGCGCTTCCGCCTCGACGGCAAGGTCGCGGTCATCACGGGCGCGGCCCACGGCATCGGCCGGCGGCTCGCGCGCAATGTGCTCTCGGCCGCCTCGCGCGCGACGGTCGTCCTGCTGGACGTGGACGGCGACGCGCTGGCGGCCGCGCGCGCGTCGCTGCTGGGCGACCCGCTGCTCGCCGGCCGCGGCAACCGCGTGCTCGCGTTCGAGTGCGACGTGTCGGACGAGCAGTGAGGCGCTGCACCGCTGTAGCTGGCCGGTCGGCTCGAGCGCTAACGGGGACGTGTGGGGCGCTGTAGGGCGGTGCGGGCGTGCTTCAAGGAGATCCTGGCGGCCGTCGCCCCGCAGGAGATCGCGGTGCTCGTCAACAACGCCGGTGCGGCCCGCTCCGCGCTCTGGCCAGCGGCGCACTCAACTCGCACTGACGCTCGTTCGCCTTGCCGTGCGCTGCGCTCCGCTCTACCGGTAGGGATCGTGCGCGGCCGGTCGCTGGAGCTGCTCTCGTCCAGCGACGTCCGCCGAACCTTCGCGGTCAACACGTTCGCGCACTTCTGGACGGCGCAGAGCGCGCTGCCGTCGCTCAAGCGCGCGCCGGAGGCGCTGCTCGTGTCCATCTCGTCCGTCGTACGTGGCGCCGGCCCTGCACTGTGTCGATAGTCGGATTTAGCCGCAGGCCGCGTCGCCCGAGGCCTGACTGCCGCTGCGTGACCGCCCGCCAGATGGGCATGACCAGCAGCGCCGGACTGACCGACTACTGCGCGAGCAAGGCCGCCGTCAACGCCTTCCACGACTCGCGTGCGTGGCTTCCGTGCGGTTGGTGGCTGTAGCTGCCCCGTTGGCCGAGTGTCTGACGCGCTCTCGCCCCCGCAGTCCGCCTGGAGCTCTGGCGCAGCGGCCACCGGTCCGTGCGGACGCTGCTCGTGTGCCCCAGCGCCGTGGACACGGGGATGTTTGCGGGCGTCGTCGCAGGCGACTCGCTGCTCGCGCGGGTCGGGCGCCTGGCCATCCCGATGCTGTCGGAGGCGGAGGTGGCCGCCTGCATCCTGCGCGCCATGACGCGCGGCGACGAGCTGCTCATCTACTGCTCCGCCGGCTGGCGCGGCCTCGTGTTCCCGTGGATGCCGGCGGTCGCTCGACTGCTCCCCGTCCGCGTGTACGACTGGCTCATGCTGCTGGCCGGCGGCGTTTACGGCATGGACACGTTCGTCGGAAGGGAGGCATCGAGCAAGCTGCAGGCGAGAGAGGAGACCGCTCGAAAGGCGAGCGCTGGAGCGGCGGCCGCTTTGGAGTGAGCACGAGGCCCACTTGCCCATTATTCGCTCTGCACTAGTCGACGTAGTGCGTGGCGAGGAAGGGAGGCGAGCGCTCTTCCCCCGCTTCATCGTATACGAGAAGCCAATGAAGCCGAAGAAACAGCGCCAGTTCCGAGTTGGTCGACGCCGTAAGCTGCTTCTTGCAGTCGCTATACCACCCTCAAGGCCCGGAGGGCTGGAGCGGCTCGCGTTGCATGACGATCTGTACCCGAACATGGTGGCTGCGGCCGGCACCTGACGCTGCGCTGGGTGCATTTCAGCCGCTGACATCTCACTCACTCATCACTAGCTTCTTTGGCACCACGTGAGCCAACTTATGGCCCTGGATGGAGCGCCATGTGCTCTCTCGTTGGCAGCGTCAAAGAGACCAGAGAGAGAGAGCGCCGTGCGCTGCGATGGTCCCGCCCTCACGCCTCAAGGCGCACAGATCGGCTCGGCCAGACTCGCCGAGACTCGCGGACGCGTCGCGCCAAGAGTTGGTCCGCATCAGAGCGGACAATGATCCCATGGCTCGAACGAACCAGGAAACCCAGAGAGACCGACTTCAACTTGACGTTGTGGAATAGTGTGCACCACTCCATTTTTGGGCTTTCCTGCTCCCTGCGTGTCATTATCATTATTTCGCCCGCCGCTTCGCGCCAAGCCGCCGCCATGTCGCTGAGCGCCCGGGAGCAGGTGTGCATCGTGGACGAGCACGACCAGGTCGTGGGCCAGGCCGACCGCGCCGTCATGGTGAGAGCCCTGTCGTAGCGAGGCAATAGCGCGCGCTGCTTGGCTGACCGCGGCGTCCGTCCGACTGTATCGTGGTCGTCGCAGCGCGCGTTCGTCCTGCCGCATCGCGCGTCCTACATCGTCGTCAAGACGTCTGCGTGCGTGCGCCCTGCTCTTTCCTAATACCGGTAGCACTCGCTACTGGTACTCGACGCTGGGGTAGAGCACTGACGGCTGGCTGTGCTGGCAGGGGCAAGTTCTACGTGCAGCGGCGCACGGCCATCAAGGACTACTGCCCCGGCATGCTGGACCCCATGGCGGGTGGCGTGGTGCAGATCGGCGAGTCGGTCGCGGAGAACGCGGCGCGCGAGGCCGAGGAGGAGATGGGCGTCTCGGGCGTGCCGCTCGCGTACGTGACGAGTTTTTACTACAGCGACGCGCGCACCCGCGTCTTCGGCGCCATATTCGAGTGCACGTTCGCCGGGCCGCTGCGGCTGCAGCCCGAGGAGGTGGACGAGGTGCTCGAGATGAGCGCGGACGAGATCTTGGCGCGCCGCGACGAGTTCACGCCCGACGGCATGCACGCCTTTGAGATCTACCTGCGCCACCGCACGAGCGGCGAGATTCTCCATGGAAAGTGCGGGAACGCAGTAGACGCGGCGTGATTGGCCAGGATCGAGCAGCTACACGTCGCGGATTGGGCAAAAGAGAATAAGGAAGATAATCAGCCAATCATTTCGCGCTTTGCGCTTCAAAAGAGCGAAAACCCCTTATTTCTATCCATCGACTCCCTCGCTGGGCGGAGGACGGACGCTACGGTATTCGAACTCGCGGCCATCGAGGCAAACAACGGGGGGACGGACGGATGAGCGCGCGGTGGACGCGCCTGGCGCCCGGGGGACCCGCGGAGGGGGCGGAGGGCGAGGCCAAGGCGAGCGGCGGCCCCGCATCCGGTGCTGTCGCGCCTCTGTCGGGGCCTCTGGCGGGGCCGGCGGCGCGCTCGGGCCACGCCATGGCGCTGCTGGCGCCGACGGCCAGCGTGCTGCTCTTCGGCGGGGCGGACGGCCGCGTCTTCTACGACGACTTCCACGTGCTCGAGCCGCGTCGCTACGCCAGCGAGAGGCCGGACGCCAAGGGCCCGGCCGCCGACAAGGGCGCGGCCGCCGCCGATGGAGCGACAGAGGAGCCGGCGCTGGGCTGGAGACGACTCGTCGTGACGCACGCGCCCGCGCGCCACGCGTCGCCCTGCGTGAACGACTCGCAGGTGTCCTCTCTCAGCGGCGGCGGCAGTCCGGCGGCCAAGCGGCGGCGCTCGTCGCTGGTGGAGCCGCCGCACGCCGGCGCCGGACGCGACTACCACTCGATGCACTACATCCCGATGCCGCCGACCGAGGAGCAGGCGCGCGGCATGCGCGTCCTGGTCGTGGGCAACGTCGTGGTCGCTAGTGAGCAGCGCGTTGGCGGCGGCGGTAGCGCGCTGGCGTTCGAGATGCAGGAGCTGCGCGTGGAGGAGGTGCGCGTGCGCCAGGCGACGCTCGAGGCCCAGTGGGTGCCGCGGCGCATCGACAGCATGTACAAGCCGCGCGCGCGCCACGCCCACTCGAGCGCGGTGCGTCTCTGCGCTTCCGCTCGCTGTGGGATCCCACCGCTCGCCGCCGGCTCTCGGTACTGACGCGCGCTTCTGTGTGCCTCGCTCGCTCGTGCCGCCCCCGCAGCTCGTGCACGGACAGCAGCTCTTCGTGTTCGGCGGCAAGTCGGCCACCTCGAGCGCCTACTTCAACGACCTCTTCTACTTCGACGCGGCCGTCAACCAGTGGCGCAAGCCGGCGGTCGCGGGCCTGGCGCCCGCCGCGCGTGCCTTCGCGAGCCTCGCGGCCAGCGACGAGCTCGACAAGCTCTTCCTCTACGGCGGCACGGACGGCCGCGAGACCTTCGGCTCGCTCTTCATCTACGACGTGGCGCTCGGCCGCTGGGACGCGCTGGCCGCCGGCGGCGTCAGCGGCGACCGGCCCGCCTGCCGCGTCGGCCACTCGATCACCTTTGCGGCGCCGCACCACCTCGTCGTCTTCGGCGGCCGCCAGCGCGCCAAGCGGCAGAACCAGCTCTTCGTCTTCGACGTGCTCAAGCGCGAGTGGCGCCACGTCAGCGGCCGGCGCGTCCGCCAGAGCGACGGGGGCGACGGGGAGATGCCGGCGGGGCGCACGGCGCACGCGGCGGTGCTGTACGACAGTGGGAGGAGGAAAGAGGATTGCGGGGGGTCCAGGCAGGGCGAAGACGGCGGCCACGCCAAGATGATCGTGTTCGGCGGGTACGCCGGCAGCCACCGCTGGCTGGACGACCTGTACCTCGTGTCACTGCCGACGCCGGCCGAGTTGGCTCGCGGCGCGGCCGCCACGACCGCGAGTCAGCGACAGCAGCAGCAACAGCAGTCGCAGTTGCAGTCGCAGTCGCAGTCACGACCGCGTCGCAGCGACTCCGAGTCGCGGCTGCTCATGTCGGACGCGTTCTTTGACGCGACCGCAAGCCAAAGCCAAGCCGACGAGCCCATGGCGGCCGAGCCCACGGCCGAGGCCAAGCCGTCGGCGCCTCATCACATGCAGCAACCGCAGCGGCAGCCGACGAACGAGAACGACGAGGAGGAGCTGGGGCGGCCGCTGGTGCAGTCGCAGCCGTCGGTGCGGTCGTCGCTGTCGTCGGTGCGGTGCGAGTCGCAGAACAGCGGCAGCAGCAGCGGCAACGGCAACAGCAGCGGGGGAGGCGTGCTGTCCGACATCACCAACCAGCCGCCGAGCAGCCCGCTGCTGCCGCTCAGCCAAGCCGGGGCGTCCAAGCCGAACGCCAACTCGTCCATGTCGTCGTCGCTGTCGTCAGTCAGCACGAGTCCCTTCAAGAGCAACAAGCGCCGGCGGGTGGACGAGGGCTCCCAGCGCCAGCCGTCCGCGCCGGGGCAAGACGGCGGGGGCCACAGCGGGAGCCACAGCGGGAGCCACAGCGGGAGCAGCTCGAGCGACAGCACCGTCGTCAACGTCGGGATCCAGACGACGCTGATCCAGGTGCTCCAGCGCCAGAGGGAGCTCGAAGAGGTCGGCGCTTGGTCCTCGCGCCTGAGCGCGCTGGATGGCCAAGTGTGCCCGCTTACTGACGCGTGGCGTGTCTTGCGCAGGGACTGGTGCGCATCGAGTCGATGCTGGCGGCCCCGAAGCCGCCCAACCCGGTCAGCACGCACCACCATCCGCTCCCGCTCCCGCCCGACCACGAGACGCCCAAGTCGCTATGGCCGCGGCCGACGACGCCAATCCCCGCGCCCGCGTCCTCGCCGTGCCTGGACGCGTACGTGCGCGCGCAGAACGAGGCGCTCGAGGCGCGGCTTGAGGAGCTCCGCCGCAAGTACGACGCACTGGACGACACGCTCCGGCGCACCGAGGCGGAGAAGGCGCAGCTGCGCGAGCAGCTCGTCGCGCGCGAGACGGAGCTGTACGAGGCCAAGCGCGTCGTCGAGCGCAGCTCCCCGCCGCTGCGCGCGCGCGTCCGGGCCGTGGAGGACGCGTCGCGCATGCACCTGGCGACGGCGCAGGTGATCGAGAGCAAGATCTCGGCGGTACACGACCTCCTGGAGGAGCTGCGGCATGCTGGCGGCGAGGGGACTGAGGCGGAGGACTCGCCCGACAAGCGCGACCGGTACGTGTCTGTGACAGTGCATGTGCACGTGTGTTGGACGCGGGGGCGCGGACTGCTCGCTAGAGACCACGCGAGTGGCCGTGCTCCCCAGCGCGACGGCGGCGTCCATACATCGACTCCCAGTCGGCTCCTGATGACTTGCAAGGCGTGAGAACTCCCTTGGCAGGACAGATACGGCCTGCACACTACCTACTGCGCCAGGCTCTACGGCGCAACTCGCCAGTCCCTACAAGTTCACGCAGCGACTCACCTTGTGGCCTTGTCCGTGTGTGATCCTCAGCATCGGCAGCAGCCCCGGGGCGGACGCGCCGTCGTCGTCCCCGCCGCTGTTTTACCCTCCGCGCGTCGTGCTGGGGCTTGAGGAGCGGCTGCGCGCCGCCAACGCCGAGCGTGACGCGCTCCGCCAGCAGGTAAGGCGACCGATCGACCCGCTTCCAAAGCCAAGTCGACAACCGCGACTCACCGTTGCGTCGCTTCGCCCCCCTGCAGCTGGCCGAGGCGCGGGACAGGCTCACCCACGCCGAGGAGAAGGAGGAGCACACGCGCCGGTTCTTCGCGGCGTGGTTCAACCAGGAGCCGCCCCCGTCGACGACTTCGTCCGCGCCGGCCTTGAGCATGCCCAGCGGCCGGTAGAGCGGGCGGACAGGAGCCCAAGCCTGTAGACATGCCCGACTCGGCGTCGGTGAGTATACTGAAGGAGGCGCCATCGAGGCGCCTTGTCCATCTATCTCCCCGCCTCACTTGTCTGTGACGTCTCGCCTTCGACGCCTCACTGCTCAGCCGCGCGCGGCAGCCGCAGCTCGCCCAGGATGCTGCTCACCGGGCCGGCTTGTCCGTCCTGCGACGCGAACGACTCGAGCAGGTTGGAGAGCAGGTTGAAGTCCAGGTCCAGCGGCGTCTCGGGCGTCACGGGCAGCTTCTGCGCCTCCTCCTCCTTCTCCTCCTCCTCGTCCAAGCCGCCGTCCTCGGCTCCTGTCGAGACGCCGAGGCCCTCCGGCCGCACGAAGCTCTTGGCCAGTGTCGAGTCCGCCAGCTCGGCCTCCATCTCGGCCATGGCCTCCACCAGCGCCGCGTCTTCCTCGTCCCCACCGTCGTTGCTGTCGTCCTCATCGCTGTCGTCCTCTCCGCTGTCGCTGTCGTTGTCGCCTTGGCCGCCGCTGGCGCCCTGCAGGATGTCCATGAAGGCCGCCATGTCCAACTGGACGGGCGCCGCGCCCTGCACGCCGTCCACGCCCGACTCGCCGCCCAGGAACGCTCCGAACATGGCCGCCACCTCCTGCAGCTCCTCCGCGCCGCCCGCGTCTCCGGCTCCCTCGTCGCCGCTCTCGCTGCGCTCAAAGCGCCGGCCCAAGTCGGCGAGCCGCTCCTCGAGCTCGTCCGGGTGCACGCTCATCCAGGCCTCGTCGTCGTCCTCCAGGTCGCTGCTGTCGTCCGCCGCTTCGCCCGTGTCCTGCGCCGCCAGTACGCCGTCAATGAGCTCGCGGTAGCTCGCGCCGAACTGGTCGCGGGCCCCCTCCTCCGCGTACAGCAGCTCGAGCCCGCACGCGAGCTTCACGCCGAGGTCCGCGGCCTTCCAGCGCGCCGCATCCGCCGCCGAGGGCGCCAGCAGCACTCGGTACCGGCTCTGCGGCGCCGCCAGGAAACACGCGGGCGGGTGGAAGCGCTGCTGCTTGAGCTGCGCGAACATGGCGCGCGAGAAGGCCACGCGGCGCTCGACGGCGGCGTCGGGCGGTCCCAGGACCGCCATGCGGGCGCACGTTGGCCCAGCGCGCGCCGGCTCGCGGTAGTAAAAGGCCTCGACCGCGGGCGCCACGAGCGCCGGGCGGTGCGCGAGCACGAGCGCCGCGCGCGGTGGCAGCAGGCAGCGCGCGCGGTGGCGGTTTTCGCGCATGTAGACGGGCGTCTCGCGCTCCAGCTTGCTCGCCAGCGCGCGCTGCATGGGCTCCCCGGCCTCGAACGCGCCGGAAGCGCCGTCCGCCATGGCGCCGAGCGCGTCTGCGAGCGCCGCGTCGGTCGACCCCCGCCGGACTCTCGCGCCGCCGCCTTCGGGGTCTTTAGGGCGGTGGATGTGGACGCGGCCGGCGCGCACGAGCACGCGGCCGGCGCTGTTGTCGGGCGAGACCCAGTCGGGCAGCGCGGCGGCGGCCTCGATGAGCAGGAACTCGCCGTCCGCGTCCTGTAGGCGCGCGACCAGCAGCGGGTCGCGCCGCGAGAGCGCGAACACGAGCCGCGCGAGCACCCAGGCATCCATGACGGCGTCGCCCACGGCCGACTCGCCCGCCAGGTACCAGCCGCGCAGGCCGCGCAGGCCGCGCAAAAAGCCGGGCAGCCGCCGCGTGCGCAGGTGGAAGCGGTCGCGCTGCCAAAGGAAGCCGCGCGTCTCCCGCGCCGTGAACGCCAGCATGTCCTCTCGCGCGCGCTCCACGAACGCGCGCTCCTCGCCCTCGTCATCGTCTTTGCCCTCGCCCTCGCCCTCGTGTGCCTTCTCCAGCGGTGGCGCCGCGAGCGCAGAGCCTTCGGGCAGCGGAGCGCTGGGCGGGCGCAGGAGGAACAGGTCGTAGCGCACGTGGGAGTCGTCAAGCGCCGGCGGCGCCGCCAGGAGCGCCGCCAGGTCCGCTTCCATTCTGTCGGCACCTACCTGGTAGTTGCTACTGCTGGTGGCCAATTGGCCCTCCTGGAAAACTACGGATACGGATACGGATTGATACCAGGTATTTAGTACATTCGGCTTATTTTGGGGACATGAAATGGCTAAAAAGAAGTCTAATTCTTCGTTGGAGGAGAGTCGGAAGGTGGCCATTATTTATGGGAATGACGCGCATGCCACGACGAACGTCTTGTGTGCAGTCCAGTCCGTCCGGCGGCTTTAACTACTACTAGCAGCGCGCGGCGGGGGCTGCAGCTCGAACAGGAGGATGGGCAGGCGCGAGGGCGGCGCGGAGAGCGCGACGTGCGGCCGGAAGCACCACTTGTCGCCTCCGTGGCGGACGCGGTGGCGCGGGCGCTGGCGGCCGTGCGGGTCCTGGGCCGCTCTGGAGCGGCTGCCAGCGGCCAGGCGACGGCGACGGCGACGGCGAAGGCGCAGCAGGCGCGAGCCGAGCAGCACGCGCATGCGGGCGTCGCGCGCCGCCGTTCCGTCCGATACGGCCGAGTGGCATTGCTGTCGCGCGCGGATCGCGGCGGCGGCGCCGGGCTCAAAGACGTCGGCCAGCTGCGCCACGGAGCGCGCGCCAGCCACCGCGCGGTCGGACGGGGCGCTCGCGGGCGGCGGGTGGGCCGAGGCGGCGGCAGCGAGGCGCTCGAAGCGCTGGACGAGGCTGCGGACGGCCATGCAGCTCCAATGGCACAGGTATAAGCACAAGTGGAAAGGGAGACGCTGGAGGGGGACGGATCGAGGAAAAGACACTTGTCGATACATTGGCTGGCACTTGAGGCGATGGCGAGAAAGGCGGAAAGGTGCGTGGCGCTCGGCTCGAGCGGCGAATCGACGCGACAAATAGATACGAGGCCGAGACACTCGTGTCGACTGCCGACCGCCGACCGAGGAGGAGGAGCAGCAGAGCGCGAGGGCGACGCCCGACCCGCCGTCCGCTCAGATCTCGAAGCGGTGCACGTTGGACAGCTCGTCGTGAGGGATCTCGCCGCTGTAAAAGTCCTGCGCCGTCATGGTCGCGCCAACGGAGGTCGCCGTCGAGAGCCCCGTGACCGCCAGGTCGTCGGCGCAGATGAGCTCCTCCAGTCCCACGTCGTGCGCCGCCGCGCCGTCCGGGAACGCCGAGGGCGCCGGCAGCGCGGCCGCCTGCTTGGACTCGTGCAGCGGCATGTCGAGCAGCGAGCCGGCATCATTCAGCGCGTCCAGCTGCTGCTCGAACTCCGAGTTGTCGTTCTGGTTGTTGCCCAGGCCGCTCGGCTGCTCGGGGTCGAGCGCCGCGACGTCGAACTCTCCGCTGCCGCCTACCATGCCCTCCAGCAGCGACATGCCGCTCAGGCGCCGGTTGAGCTCGCCGTTGATCCAGCGGTCGTCCGGGTCGACGTCCGCCGTGAGCGAGCGCAGGCTCGAGCTCATGTTCTTTGAGCTGCCGATGCTCATCATGCTGATGAGCGGCGGGCGGCGGCTCCCAGCCGGGCGCGTCGCCGACGGCAGCGGCTTGGAGCCGTCCGACTCCTCGAGGATGGACTCAGTCAGGGGGTGCGACTTGGAGTCCAAGCGATGGAGCGCCGCGTCCAAATCGTCGCCAAAGCTCGGGAGCGACTGGAGACTCTTCATGCTGTCGCCCATCGATTTGCCCGACTGGCCGCGCAGGAAGGCGTTCAGGATCATGATGTCCTCCTCGTTCATCTTCTCGTCGCCGTCTTCCTCGCCGATCGGCTCGACAATCGGCTCGGGGAGGCTCGTCGACGCATTCTTGCTGTCTTCGACCGGGACTGCAGCCGCGACCGAGACAGGCACGAATTGGTCCGGCACCGCAGACGGGGGGAACGGCTTCCGCGCAGGCGTCGCGAACGGCGCGGCGCGTGCGGCGGCCGTTTCGCGGACGGGCGAGAGGACCGAGACGGGCGGCGAGTCGAGCGCCTCGGTCGGCATGAGCCGCGGGCGCCCGAGCTTCGTGTACGTTTTCTGGTTGGGGTTCAGCGTCTTCCACCGCAGCTTGACGGCGTCCTCGGTCCGGCCCTAGGCACGTGACGGTAGTCATGGTGAGACGAGACTCGCGGCCTGCCTCCATCCAACGGCGCAGCAGGCACTCACCGGAAGAAGCTCCGCGATCTGTGTCCAGCGGTTGCCGAGCTTCTCGTACGCTTGCTGGATAAGCGTGTCTTCCTCCTCCGTGAACGGACTGGGGCGAGCGCATAGGCAGCGACCGTGAGTCCTCGTGCATTGAGCCCACTCCACAAGTTTGCAGTCCTCGCAACGTACGACTTGTTGATGGTGGGGTCCAGACGATTCCGCCAGCGCTCGCGGCACTGCTTGGCGCTGCGTGTGGGGGGAGACAAGCGCAAACACGCGCGCGGGCGTTTGTTGTTAGCGCTTCGTGGTTGGAGCGACCAGAGCAGACGAACAGAGGAGAGGGCACGCACGTCCGGCCGGGGATGTGCGCCGAGACCTGGCGCCAGTTGTCGTAGCCCTTGAGCATGAGGTCCATGAGCATCGCGTCCTCCTCGACCGACCACGGGCCCTTGACGAGCCCCGGCTTGAGCACTTTGTTCCAGCGCTGGAGGCACTGAGCGTTGTCCCGCCCTGGCACGCGCTCTGCGACCGCCTGGTTCGGGTTGCGACGAGGCTTAGATTCCCCACAGTGGGCCGTCTACTATCCTGTCCGCCCACCCCACCGCGACGCACCATCCAGTTGCGGTTGCCGAGCTCCGCGACGGCGCTCCGCAGCGCCTCATCCTGCTCGGGCGTCCAGCGCTTGCTCACGACCGCCGTCTTGTCGTTCTCGGCGCGCGAGCGCTGCGGCTCCCGCGCCTGCGTGGACAGCGAGTCGGCTCGCTGCAGACTCGCCTCGCGCTCCCGCTTCCTGTGCGTCCGTCCCCCGCCATTTCACCGCAGCGCACGCGTCAGAGCCAGCGCCAGCGCCAGCGAAGCGCATAATGCGACGCGTACACTGACAGTTCCACCACTTCGCCCGCCGCCATCGCCAGCCACCGCGTCGGCCACACGTCCGCACGTCAGTCTCGCTCTGTGTCGCCTCCCCTCGAGCCCCAGCGCGCATCCTCACCCATCCTCTGCGCGCCTTGTTCGCCTGCGCGTCGCCCGCCACAGGCAGAGTCGTCCTGCCTCGAGTTCGCCCGTTCCTTCGCTCGCCACACCGACTAAGACGCTGCTGCTGCTCTGCTTGTCCGCCCGCCTTCCAAGGAGTGGGCGAGTGCGCACTCGCTTTGGCGCTGGCAGCGACCATCACTCCGAGGAAGAACGATTCCTTTTTCAGCCAATCTCCGACGGCAGCGCGAGCAAAACTTCACCCACCGTTTTTCGACGAATCACGAGCGCGTATCAGGTGCATTGTAGCAAATCACACAAGAGGTACCCGGAATAAGGAATGGCTTCCATTTTCACCAATAAAACAGTACTCGACCGACCGCTCGAGATGCGGTGCTTTACCGCAGTGCATAATGCAATTCCCATGTGCGCACGACGCGGCATGGGCGGGGGCTGCGCTGTGCCTCAAGCAACAACTGGATGCCTACGAGCGGTTGTATGTGCGCATACCGTACTGTATGCTGTGTCCTGCAAGGCGCGGTGTGCCCCACCTGGTCGCGTCGCCTCTTTGTATCGCATACTTCAGTTCAGTTGAGCGGCCGCGGACTGAGGGCGGCGATCAAGTGCATGACGCGCCCCCACTCCCAAGGTCCCAATAGCGGCAATCAGCAACGCAACAGCACCTCGTCTTCTCTTGGACCTCCACTCGCGTTTGCCTCCTCTTGGCTTCGTTTTTCTAATGATAACCGCGTCCTGCGCGCCGTCTCCCGCCGCGCTGCCCCTCGGCGCCGCTAGTATTGTACTCCTCGGTGGATCGGGCGCATGAGGCTCGCCATGTCGAGGTCGTCGTCGTCGTCGTCGTTCACCAGGTCCATCACGTTGACCCTGCCCGAGCCGCCGCGCGGCAGCGACTTGAACTGCAGTGAGTGCGTCAGCGCCTCCTGCTCGTACACGATCGGGTCCACCGGCAGGCTCGCGATCTTGCTCTCCGTGTCCTGGTCGGCCGAGTACTGCGCTGCCGAGTACGGCGCCGACGCCACCTGGGCGGGCTGGCCCGAGGCCTGCTGGGAGCGCCAGCTGTCGATCAGTCCCTGGAACAGGTGCTTGTCGTCGCTGCCGAGACTCTGCACCGCCTTGTTGAACGAGTCCAGGTTCGAGAACGAGCTCGTGAAGCGCCGCGACGACCGCTGCGACGACAGGTTTGACGGCCGGTTCTCGTCGATCGACACGGCCGCCTTGAAGATCTCGTCCAGCTCGCCGCTCGCGAGCAGCTCCTCGGGCGACATGTCCGTGAAGGACGACAGGCCGCGGGTGCTGCCGAAGCTCAGGAGCCCACTCGAGTGGCTCCGCAGCAGCTCCTTGAGCATCGCCACGTCGTTCATGTTGACCTCCTCCTTCGAGTCCTCGCCCAGGGGCTCAACGATTGGCTCCGGGTACGCCTGGGCCTGCTGCGGGTGGAGCGGCGGCACCGCGCCCGAGCTTGGCGCCGCGATCGCGTCGTCGAGGGAGACGTGTGCGCGGGGATACACGGGCGTGTCGTCGTACGCGGCGCTGCCGACGGGAATGTCGGGCAGTTGCACCGGTTGCGCCATCAGCGTCGCCGCAACATCGTCCGGAGTCGGAGGCGCCGCGGACCGAGGCTTGCTGACACCAAGGCCGGGCATGAGCTTGGGGCGCCCGGGCTTCGCGTGGATTTTTTGGTTCGGGTTGAGCGTCTTCCAGCGCAGCTTGATCGAGTCTTCTGTGCGCCCAGGCAGCAGCTCCGCGATTTGCGTCCACCGGTTGCCCAGCGTCCCGGTAGCCTCCTGGATGATGCGGTCTTCTTCTGGCGTGAAGGGTCTGTCGTCGAGATACGAGCACGGTCATTAGAGGCGCCAAGGTGCGGGCTTTGATTGCCACCGCACGTACCCTTTGTTGATGCTCGGGTCGAGGTGGTTGCGCCAGCGCTCGCGACACTGCTTGGCCCTGCAAAACAAGGTCAACAGCGGCGGTTAACACGCCTCTCCTCCACGTGGTCAGCAACAAAACTGGCGCTTCCACTCACGTTCTCCCGGGGATGTTGGCCGCGACCTCCGCCCACGAGTGGCACCCCTGGAGCACCATTTGCTCGAGCGTGTTGTCCTCCTCGAATGACCAGTGGCCCTTGACGAGTCCGGGCTTCAGCACCTTGTTCCACCGCTGCAAGCACTGCGCGTGGTTGCGGCCGTCGACCCGCGACGCGATCGCCTTCCAGTTGCGCTGGCCAAACTCGTCGACCGCCTTCCGCAGAGCCTCGTCCTGCCCCGACGGCCCATCATCCAACACGTCAGCCGGTAGCAACCAGAGCGCCTGCCTGCACCGTCCAAGACCGCCCACTGACCTGGTCGGGCGTCCAGCGCTTGCCCTTCTCCTCTTCGCCGGCCTTGGCCTTCCGCGCGTCGCTGGGCTTCTCGTGCAGCGACCGCACCAGCGACTCGTCCTCCGCCTCGCGCTCGCGCTTCCTGCCGGTTGTCGCGCGTTTACATACGCACAGTGACACATGCACGTTAGCTCCTCTCAAACAACCTCCTCCTCAGCCAACGAGGTGGCCGTGTGGCGTACACGTTATACTCTGCTGCTTCATCCCAAGGTCGCAATAATCCGCGAACAAGAAGTCAGCGAACAAGAACACAACACGAGCGGCGTCAGATAAGAGCCGCCACCGCCTTCGCGACGCGAAAGAAGACGCAAAAGGGAGCGAATTTCGTCGTGCGCGAGCGACTCGAGAGAAGGAGAGGCACACACGTACCCATGGCGCGTGTCGACGCTTCGTGGACTCACTGCGGACGCCCCTTGCGGCTGCGATAATGAGGCGGCTTGGGCGCGACGCGATCGACCGGCTCAGCGCGTGTTACCGCGTCTGCGCACGGCTTCGACTCCGAAAATGGGGGCACTCCAGCTAAGGAGGGAAGAACGATGAGGGGATAGGGTAATATGTTTTTGGTCCAATCAGAAAATGTTTTGCGATTTGACCAATGGAGTCGCGCCATTATTGTACTTTATAATCCAAAAGTTGGACGCCTATTTGAATGTTATTTTTGGGTTTTTCAAGATAAACAATAATAGCTAATCAGCATCGATAATGACGACCTCAACTTCAAGTGCACACAAGTAACTATCCGCACCCGTTAAAGCGACTTTCCTATTGCAACTATTGCAACTTATATTTCATTTTTTTATAGTAATTTACGCTTGGTCCCCGTCCTGTCCCAGGTTTAACCGCGGTTCCATCCAGCTTCAATTTGCTCCTCACACAAACACCGATTATACACCGGTAAACCGGAATACCGATATAAACTTTCAGTTATATACTGACTAACTGGTATACCACAAAAAAGTTAGCTGTTGCGCAACCGAGGTCCAAAAAAAATCCAGCCAGTCGGAGGTCACATTCCCAGATTCGCGAGATCGGAGGCAAGTAACTGGTGCTGCTACGAGTTGCGCAACTGTGCGGATGGCGTCCGCCAAGCGAAAGCGCCTGCCGCTTGATGACGACCAGGGACCCGATGACGACTGGATGCCGCGCGTGACACTGCCTCGGCCATCGCTTTCTGAAGCGGCTGAACCAGACGGCGATCGGTCAGCTATTTTTATCGCGAATGGAGCGATGGAATGACCCAGAAGCGTTGATCAAGCTGCTGTGATTCCGCGTGCAGGTATGACATGTCGATGCTTGCTCAGTCGGCTTCCCGTGTCTCAGTAGTGTTGTTTGTGTAACGGGGTTACACGTGGCGTACCTGGGGTACGCCACAAGCGCGCTGTAAATATTTGTATTTACACGTAAATACGGCGTGCTTGCATGTGGTGTAAGGTACACCACATGGGAATGGTTTCTACCTGACTAGTGTGGCC
>JAADXZ010000160.1:0-36745 GCA_023338055.1 Phytopythium mirpurense
CAGACTACGAGCGGCTAATGCGTCTGGAAGAGATGAATGCGCGCAAGAAGATAGGCGCGTCGCAGCACCAGATCGATCGGCTGCCCATCGTCGCCGTCAGGTATGATCCTAACAGCTGTCCACCTCCGCGATGTTTTCGAGAGCAGAAGACTGACCGATGCTAACCGGGTCGCGTCGGGACAGCGAGAGCATGCTGCGCTCGCCCGAGTCGTCGACCTGCGCCGTGTGCCTATGCGACTTTGAGCCCGGCGCGCCGGTGCGTATGATGCGCTGCTTCCACCACTTCCACCCGAGCTGCATCGACACGTGGCTGCGTAGCAAGGCCGAGTGCCCGATCTGCAAGTTCCCCGCCTTCGAGGGAGGGTCCTGAGCAGAATGCTTCACATGTATCGGAGAATTGCTGTAAACACAATACTAAACATATTGCGATTATCGTTTTAATATTTACGTATAGTTGATCCAAGTCAAAACCGGTATAAAACCGGTACTTTTTGTAAGTACCGGTGTCGAGATCACGCCGCCTTCCTCCCCGCAAAGCGCCGCAACAATCACATCAAAGGGCAACCAGCGCAGGCAAACTGGTGGAAGGAAGCCCAAGGCTCGCACGGTGCAGCTCGCGCCGCGACCGCCCAGAGCCAGAGCCGCTTGCCAGAGCCGTCTGCACACTTACAGATGGGTCTCGCGCCGGAGGAGTACTCGGTGGAGGAGCTGCGGCAGCTGCTGCGGCACGCCAAGGTCACGCAGATGAGCATCCAGGCGGCCGCGCTGTGGATGCTGGACCGACGCGCCGCGCTGGACGACATGGGCCGCGACTGGGTGGCGCTGCTGCGCGACGAGCAGGACGCGGCCAAGCAGGTCGTGTACCTGTACGTGGCCAACGACGCGCTGCAGGTGGGCGTGCGCAAGTACGGGCGGCCGCTGGCGCTGGCCTTCGCGCCGCACCTGATCGAGGCGGCCGAGTTCGTCATGCGCGCGGGCGAGGAAAAGGTCAAGCGCTGCCTCATGAAAGTCGTCGGCGTCTGGTCCGAGCGCCGCGTTGTGCCGCTGCCCGAGCTGGAGCAGCTGCAGCGCGTCTGCGCCGGCAAGCCCGCCGTGTACGTGCCTCGACCGATATCCCGGGTACGCGACGGTTACGTTACGGTGCCAACGTCTTCTGTGCGATGATATGATATGATGGATGACAGGGAGCCGGAGCCGGAGGTGGTGGTAGTGGACGGCGCCGCGGCGAGCGATGGGAGCGACCCGGCGTCCAGAGAAGTGCTGATGCGCGAAATGCTGAGCGAAGCGTCGATTGAGCGCGTGCTGGACGACATGCCCGAAGTGTCCGAGTCGGCGGCCACCGCGGGGCTGGCCGAGAAGTTGCAGGAGCTCGTGAGCGCCACGATCAGCGCCGACCTGCTCAGCGACCGCATGTTCCAGCTCGAGTCGAGCCTGTCGACGTTCAGCCAGGCGTGCGAGGCGTACAGCGCGTACGCCGGCGACGACGAGAGCGCGTACGCCGCGGCCGCGGACAAGACCGCAATGGACGACCCGAACGACCTGACGCTCCCCCGGACGGGGGCCATCGACTGGAACCTGCTGGACCAGCAGGCGTTCGACCTGGACGTGGACCGCAGCCGCGACCACGTGCAGCAGTACCGGTCGAACCTTGAGGACCAGAGCGCCAAGCGAGAGGCGCTGCTGGAGCACCTGCGCAACATCCGGGGCATGGACCTGTTTGGCGACGCCGCGACGATCAGCGAGGACACGATGGATGCGCAGAGCCGCGCGCTTGAGCGGCTCTTCGGCGTGTGCTGCGAGGCCGACGTGCTGCATAAGCAGCGCCTCGAGGAGCAGCGCGTCGCGTACATGTCGACCCAGAGGCCTTCCACCGCGTTTAGCACGAGTTACAACACTGGCAACGGCAGTGGCGACCGGTACAACGACTCGTACTATGGCAGCAGGGGTCTCAAGAGTCCCCGTGGCGACTACCGGCACCCTATCGGACGCGGCAGTGGGCCTCCGTCGGCGTCTCCGAGCCCGCTGGTGCGGCGACACAGCAGCAGCAGCAGCAGCTTTGGCGAGCAGGAGCACGACCGGTACGCGCGGTTCGACCGCAACCAGTCGCCCAAGCGCGCCAAGCTTGTGCACTCGCACAGTCTGGAGCCGCAGAACCCGCAGTGGCCACGCGACGCGTCCTCTCCTCGCTATAGCGACGATCGGTACGACCGGATCGATCGCCGGGGAGCGGCCGCGTCGTTCGCGGCCATTGAAGAGCAAGGCCGTGGCTATGGAGGAGGATCCGGCCCGCCGCCTCCGCGCTATGGCCACCACCAGTACGACCTGCCGCCTCGCGACCGCAGCCCGCCGCGGTACCAGCCGTCCCGAGAGTACAACGGCCCGCCGCGGCACAATGGCGGGCGCGAACGCCGCAGCCGGTGGGACTCGATGCCCAACGACCTCGAGCGCCGGTGGTGAAGGCTGCGTCTCTCCTGAAGTTCGCCCGCCTGTTTCGTTCCTTTCGCCACTTCGGGTTAACCATAACTTAGCTGCGTTTTGTCCAGGGTGAACGAACGCCAGGCTCCGTGACTGATCATTGCCGATGCCGAGCAGTTTCCGATACCGACATGCAGAATAATAGGGCGTCAAGGACCACTCTCTCTCTCTCTCTCGCTCGCTCTCGTGCAGTAACGTGGTCTACAGCTCGACGATCTCACCCTCGACCTCAATCAGATCTTGCGGTGGGGCAGGCAGCGCTTCGCGCACGGGCAGCGACCGCGCCATCGGCGGCAGCGGGTCCAGCGGCTTGAGCTTCGTCGACCGCGACAGCTTGTCGCTGCTCCTGCCGACCTCCGCCTTTGCGCTGCGACCGGTGGAGGAAGAAGAAGCGCTTCCTGCTGGAGGCACGCGCACCAGTGAAGGCGAAGGCGAAGGCGGCGGCGACGGGCAGAAACCAGCGAGTGCTTCCGTCTCCTCGCTCCCAGTGGCGTCCGCGCTCGGCGTGCTGGTAGCTCCGCTACTGCTCGGCCGATCCGCCTCCGCGAGTAGATCCGGGAGGACCGCCTTCTCTTCCAGAGAGTCGGCGCTTGCCGCCATGTGCTCCGCAGCCATCAGCGTTGCTTCCGAGCCGCTGGAAGTGGCCGGCCGACGGCGCGGAGACTTGACGACATCCTTGCCGAGCGCGATCAGCCGCCCGATGGGCGCGTCCCGCGCGGGGTCCGCGGCTGGCGGCGGAGACTGCTTCTGGCCGAAAAAGCCCATGAAGGAGCTCGAGATGGACGACGCCAGCCGCGTCACATGGAAATTGGTCGCCTCGCCGACCGAGGGCGACGCAAAGTACGTGTGGCAGGCGCCGCAGCGCAGACAGGCCGTGGCCGGCGGCACCGAGCACACGAGCAGGCAGCCGGGGCACTTGACGTGGACGTTGACGCCCATGTCCCGCGCCAGGAAGTTGGTGCTGTCGCGCAGGTCCGTGCTGAGCTTCTCGAGCGTCGAGCGGATGGTCGTGTCGCACTGCACGCACGTCACGTTGCCGCCGTCGTTAAGGAAGCCGCAGCGCGGACACAAGATCTGCGACGGCGCCGCGCTCGTCACGCGCGCGTAGAACGGCAGGCGGCACTCGCAGCACTCCTTGACGCCCTTGCCGTTCAGCGCCGCGCTGCACGACAGAGAGAGAGCCAGCCCTGTCAGCTTCCGTGCCGTGTACGCCCAAAGACCAACGGACAAACCACAATTGCGCGGCTGCCTTCTTCAGCATGAGCGCCTCGTACCAGCTGCCGCACTTCCACGTGCCGTTCGCCTGCACCTCATACGCGGTCGGAACCATCTTGGCGCTGTGGTGCACACCACGACACGCATTGTGAGCGGCCTAGGGAGTTCTGGAGTATACGAAGGCATCGTCGCCAGAGCATTCACGGTCGACGCACCCGCACATCTCGCACTTCTCGGCCTCGGACGCGTTCAGGAACGTGCTGTCTCCGGCCCATACACAAGCGAAGAGGCCTGGTCAGTACGCTAAAAGTCTCTGCGATCGCGCATTAGACGCCTTTGTGGCAGCGTACCACGTCGTGCAGGCGACGCGGAGGTCCTTGGCGCCAGGAAGCGTCCGGAGTCTGCGCCACGGCACCGGGAGCACGACACACACCGCGTTTGCGTCAATACCGCGAGGCGAGGGAAGGGACAGACCGCGCCAAGAAGCGCGCGCTCTAGTCGCGCAACGTACTGGCCGTGTGAGGCGCTCAACGGCACCGCCATCGACGCAGCAGGCGCCGCAGAAGCCGTCGCCATCTCGGAGCTCCTCCTCCTTCGCCTTCTGTGTGTTGTGGAACGAATGTTCGCGTCCATCTGAGAAAACGGTTGATGTGTTTCAGTAGGTTCATGCGGTTCAGCAGGTCGACAAGGTCACTGCTAGCGTTACCTCGATCTAGTGACTGAACCCATCTTCCACAAAAGTGAATGAATCTGGCGAGGAGGCGCGGCAGCGGTCGATCGACCAGGCGCCATGCCGCCCAAGAAGCTGCCGTCCAAGCTGACAAGCCAGGGCTCGCTCGCGATCCCTGTTACGCCAGCTGCGCCCACCGCTCGGCTTGTACTGTCCCCTCCCCATTCTCCATCAACTGCGTCGCACCCGCACCCGCATTGGCACTGACGCGGGCCATATCTGACCGTCTAGCCGCTGCCATCGCCCATTCTCCCGGCGAGTGAGACGATCGCGCCGTTGTGGGCTCCCACTACGCCCCCGGTCGCTGTGTTCCCCGAATGGCCAGCGAGCGACACCTTCGGTTCGGCTCCAATACTCGCTGCGACGTGGCGAGCTAGTTCGCTAACCTGCTGCTATTGTGGCAGCGCCCGAGCACTGGCACTCGCTGGACGCGCCGTTCGACGACCCGCTGCCGCTTTCCGAGTTGCAGCTGCCATTTGAGGTTAACAACCATCCATTCGACTCGGATGCAGCCCCGTTCGAACCGATGGAGAGAGCTGACGACTCGGCGCTGGGATTCTCCCGTCATGGGATTGCATGCATGCCCTCCAGGTCCGACGCCAGCGCGAGTCAATCCAGTGGAAGAGGCCGCGCGATTTCCTCCCGCCGATCGTCGACCCGACGCCGTCAGCCCCACCCCAGCTGGCTGTGGTGCACGCAGACCCGAAGAGCGCCAAGAAGGCAGCCGCAGCGCCGCCCAAGAAGGCAGAAGCGGACAAGAAGGCGCCTCCACCGGCTGTGCCGCCAAAGCACGCTCATGTGAGGGGTCTAATTACACTGACGTTCTCTTTCTAGCAGCGATATCTAGCACGAGCCACACTGATTGGCGAGCTCTTGGACGTGTTCTGGGCGACTCTGTGTGGCCTGCAGATCTTCTACGTGGACACCAAGGCAGCAAGCGACCGGTCGCCGCCAGCAACCCCGGATCCCCATCACAAGACGCGCCAGCACCGCATCTTGCGAGACTTTCGGCGCCTCTGGAGCGCCGAGCAGCTCGATGCGCTCGAGCAGTGGCGGAGAGAGGAGGCGCGCGTCGAGATGGACACGCAGCAGCGCGAGCGCGTGCTCATGGCGTTCGAGGACGCGATCGCCTATATTGTGAACGAGCGGCCGCGTGGGATGCTGGACGACGTCGACATCGACCCCGAGGACCTCGTTGACGACGGACATGACGACGACCCAAGCGACGAGCATCTCGATAGCGGAGGAGGTGCTGGGGGCAGTGACGCGTCCCCTTGGGGCGTGCTTCCGCCCGCGCCCATCCATATCCAGCCAAACAGCGTGATGAAGCCGGAGAGCCCGCATGGCGAGGTCGTGCATGCCGACATGGCGTCGTACTTTCGCTTGGTAGAGCAGCTCTTCAACGCGTGGCAGCTCTCGGACTCGCCGCAGGCGAGCCAGCACGTCAGTGCTCGCGCTGGGCCGTTCTTGTGGCGCGCCATCCACCCGCAAGACGCGAACGGACTCCCGGTCTACAACCCTGGCGGCAAGTACAGCGTCAAGCTGTTCGTGCTCGGCAAGTGGCGGCGCATCGACATCGACGACCGGCTGCCGGTCGACTCGAGCGGCAAGATTGTGTACGCCTGCAGCTCCATGGCGAGCGAGATCTGGCCCGCGCTGCTGACCAAGGCGCTCTACAAGGCCATGCAGTGGCTGCAGGTTTCTGGGTGCGACGGAGACGGTCGAGGAAGCGACGATGACGCCACGTACGCGACGCGAGTGGCCGCGCAGACGCTGCTGCTGCTCACCGGGTGGAAGGTCTCGACGTGGAGCCCAGGGGCGACGACGAGCTTCAGCGAGAACGCGTACCACCAGCTCCTGCCGTTCGTGCCTCCCCAGCAACAGCGCCGTGACTCGGACCGCTCCATCGCACACGAAGACAGCGACGCTCACGAAGGTGGCGAGCCGACGCAAGAGGGAACGTCCGAGCCGCGACAGCTGCCGGCGGATGACGCCATCGTCGTTGACGAGGTGGAGAGCGCCCAGCCTTTACCCTCTGATGGAGATTGTGCACCACAGCGGAAGGTAAAGCGCTCCCATTCGAGGTTGCTATTGTGAGATCGATGTAGGAGACGAGCAGCCACAGTCTGACGCTCGTCTCTGTGGTGAAGCAGCCTCGGGCGCTCATCTGCTGCGCCGACGCGTCTAATGCCGCCGCTCGCTCGCCGCTGCGCTTCTGCGAGGCCGCCGTGCTGACGGATATCGTGGGCGACTCCGGCAATACGACGTTCAAGATCGTCCGCCATGGCGCGCCGGCCAATATCTCGGAAGATGGCGCGGGAACAGCCTCGGCGAATGCCAACAGCGCGTTTGTGCTGCTGCTCGTGCATCCACCGCCAGCTCAAGCGGCTTCAGTTACGCACACTTGGGCAGAAGCCGCGTCGGGCGAGGGCGAGCATCTTGTCCCGTTCGAGAACCCACGGGTGGCGTTCGCGCTCGTGAAGCTGCCAGTGAAGAAGGAGAAGCTCGACGAGCACGACCAAGAGGATGGCGAGGACGACGAGGACGACGAGGAAGCAGAGCGCTCGAGCGTTGTGGCGACTCTGACCCCTGTCCACGGACGCAGAGGTGCTGCTGCATCTGCAGCCCCGGAGAGTCCGTCTTCCTCCGCGTCTCGTGCCGTGGCCAAGCTGCTGCGCCTGGACCCACGAGGCAGCGTGTCGCTGGTAGAAGAACCGACTGGGGCTATCGAAGCAGGCGCGGCGCCCCCACCGACGCTCGTGACGCTCGACACGACGTCCTCGTCGCTCTTTGACTTGGAGCCGGTCGACGCTGCGGAGAAAGCCATGCGCGCCTTCCGCGTCGTCCCTCAGCGTTCGCTCGTTCGGTACGGCTACTGCCTGGAGATCGAGAGCCGCAGTGTCGCGTCGGTCGAGCTGGTCGACGCGGCGGGTTTGTGGCGAGCGCTCGGGCACCTCCACGTCCAAGAGGCCGAGGGGACGTACCCCGTGCTCCTCCCACACACATGGAACGTGCTTGTGCAGCAAGTGCTGACGGTGGACCCAGGGGATCGCGACAAGACGCAGCAAGGCGAGTGCCAGGAGATAGAGCTGCGCGTCGACCTGCACGTGTCGGACGCGGAGCTCTCGCGCTTCCTCCACGTGTCGCTGGTCCACCACGCCACCAACGCCGTCACGCTGCTCCCCGCTCTGAGCTGCGCCGCCAGCATCCCGCTCGCCCAGTTCACGGAGGCGCCGGCGTTCACAGTCATCGTCGATTGCGCCCCGGGCGCGCAGCCTATCCGCGCTGGCTCGTGGCACCTGACGCTCGGGTGCGCGCGCAAGTTCGGCTTGGCCCCGACGCCTGCCGGTGCCATGAGCGTCACGACCTTCGGCGGCGTGTACGAGCCGAACCGAGAGCTCGTGCTGTTCCGGGACGTGCTGGCGCCTGCGGCCAAGGCGGTGGCCTCCAGCTTCCAGCTAGAGGTGCTCGAAGAGGGTGGCCGCGTGGTGCACGAGCTGGCCGTGCAGCTCGAGGTCTTTGACACCGGCAACGGGGGCGACGGAGACGCGACGCCCCCTCCATTGGTCCAAGTGCGTGGCAAGGGCGCGGCTCGCCTGCTGCAGCTCCCGCGACCGCCGTCGGTGTCTCGACTCGTCCTGCAGGCTTCCATCGACCGGAGCGCGTGCGAGGTGCCCGTGTCGCTGCAGTCACGGCGTCCGTTCCGCAGCAGCACGGCCCAGCCGCCGCCGGGGGCGGCTCCGTCCGTGGAGACGGCGATCGACGAAGCGAGCGACCCGGAGAGCGGCGAGGCGCTCTTGGAGGGCGGCCCCACGGCCAAGACCGCCGGTCTCCAGTGGCGGCTGCGCTGCTGGAGCGCCGAGGAGGTCAAGATGGACGTCGACCGCGCCAGGGAGCTGCGCCACGAGGCTATCCGCGCCCGCTGGGCCGAGCAGGCCCGCGACCGCGAGACGAGCGGCGCGGCGTCTCGACTGCTGTTCCTCGGCGACCAGGCCGCCGCCGAGGCGCGGCTGCAACACGAGCCGAGCCTGAACGAGGAGCGCGCCGAGGCGCTGCGCGGCCGCTTTGCGTGGCTGCGCCAAGTGCTGGACCGCGTCGAGGCGAGCGAGCGCAGGCTGCTGGGGACGAGCCGCATGGACGGCGAGGACGTGGCCGTCGTCGGTCGGGAGGAGCTCGAGAGCCACGAGCGCGAGCTGGCGGAGCAGCTCCGACTGGCGCACGAGCAGCTCGAGCAGCGCCGTGCTGCCCGCGCCGCCGCCAAGGAGCAGCGTGCGGCGCAGTGGACGGCCGACGTGCACAGGGTGGTGGACGAGCGCGCCGCCGCCGCCAAGCAGCGCGCAGCTCGTCGCCAGGAGCTGCTGGACGCGAGCACCGCGTCCGCCTGACGCTGTCATCGCGATGGACGAGAGCCGACTCGCAGTCCGTCGGCCGGCCGGTTGGAAGGGAAGAGAAGGGAGAAAGAGAATGCATTGTGAACGTGTCCCGTTACTTGTCAACGGCGCCGCGTCCCCAAAGTTGGCGACCTCGAGGCGGCGGCCGCGTCGCCTGCCTGCCTGCCTGCCTGCCTGCCCCTCTCGGTCTTGGGGGCGGCCGCTCACTTTACCATCAAAAAGCAAAAGCGCGCACGCTAAAGGGGGGAAAGAGAAAAGAGAAAAAGAGAAAAGAGAGAGGGCGCGCGCACTCACCGCACGCACTTTGGCCTCCGCTGCCGTGGCGCCTTGACTTGCTCGCGCGCAGAGACCATTTTCGCGCGGGGAGGCGCTCGCTCGCTCGCTTGCTTGCTTGGGGTTTCACACTGGGTCGATATGCACATTTTTTTGTTGTTGTTCTTGAGGATTTCTTCATCAGGCCGAGTTCGTGGCGACGCTGGTGCATTTCGGAGGGCGCCTCGCCTGTGGGAGCACCAACGACAGACAGACACCAGAGAGAGAGAGAGAGAGAGAGAGAGAGAGAGACGTCAGCCACCCGTCCGTTACGATGTCCGTCACGACGTCCGTCACTACTAGAGTGGTTCGCAGGCAGGCCCTCTACCTTTGCCGCCCATTTCTTGAGTATTCACATTTTGGAGGGCGCGTGCCCGCTCCGCCACGGTCGCGCGCCATTTCTTCTTGTTCGTCGTCGTCGTCGTCGTCTTCATCATCATCATCTCGCACTTGTTGTCTTGGTGTTTGTCAGTCGGTTGTTTGTCAGTCGGTTGGTCGGTTGGGTGGCGGCCGGGCTGTCCATGCCGCTCGCGCGTGGTGGTCGTCGTGGCCGCCGCCCCCGTTCATTTCGCTTCATCTTGAAAATAAAATTTCGTAGTGGTGGTCGCCGTCACGGACGCCGCTGCGTGCTGCTGCCTTGGGACGCCACGCGCCTAGAGCTCGTGCACGTCCATGTCGACGTTCGCCGCGTCGCCTCGGCCGTTGGCGCCGTGGTGGCCGCCCGCGTCCGCCTTGCGTTTGGATAGGACGACGCCCGAGAGGTTGGCCATGGTGGCCAGCGCCACGATGGGCATGGCGGTGCCCGGCGGGTGCCGCTCGAAGTAGTGCTTGGTGCACAGCCCGTCCATGCGGCCCGTCTTGGAGCAGTCCTGCACAACGCACTTGCGGTCGGCGCCGTGCGTCACGCAGTAGCCTGCGCGCCGGTCCGTCTTGTTGCAGCCCTCGACCATGCAGCGCCGCCCGCCGCCGTGCGCGCGGCACAGCCCGCGGCCCTGGCTGCTCTTGGTGCAGTTGGGCACTGTGCAGCGGCTGCCGCCGCCGTGCAGCTTGCACAGTCCGCGCGACTGGGCCGAGTTGTCGCAGCCGTCGCGCTGGCAGCGCTTGCCGCCGCCGTGGGAGATGCAGTAGCCGCCGCCCTGATCGCTCAGTCCGCAGCCCGAGAAGCCGCAGCGGCGCCCGCCGCCGTGGCCCTTGCACAGCCCGCGAGAGCGCACTGTGCGGTCGCAGCCGGCCACGGAGCACTCTTTGAGCTTCTTGACCTTGCGCTTGCCGCCGCTAGTCGACTTAGTCGCGGATGCGCTCGCCGCGGCGTTGGCTGCCGCCTTCGCAGCGGCCAGGCTACCTGAGCTGGAGCTCGTGGACGCGTTGGAGCTCGACGGCGTGGGCGTCAGCGCAGACCCGCGCTTGCTGCCGACGGTCGACACGGTGCTCGTCGACATGGGCGCGTCCGCGGTCGGCGGCGCGCGTGTATCGATGGGCGGCGGGCGGTTCATGGTGGCCACCGTGTTGCCGTTGTTGGTGCCCATGCCGCTGGAGGTCGTCGAGCTGCTCGAAGGCGGCATCGTCGCGCCCACGCTGCTGCTGGTGTAGCCCGCCAGGTTGAAGCCGTTGGGCATGCCCATGTTCATACCGAGACCCATTCCTGACGCCGTGGACGCCGGCTGCGCTGTGGACACGCTCGGAGGCTGCGGCTGCTGTGAGGAAGCAAGGTTGTACCCCATGGAGGCCTGCTGGCCGCCATCCGTGCTCGACAGCGCCTGCAGGTTCTACACGTTGCCGCGCACGACCAGCGTGAGCCACAGAGTCGTGCCACACCAAACACCACGCCAGTAGACGCGTCAGCGCTCGTACCTGCGTGCACACGAGGCATCCGCCGATGCGTCCGCCCCAATGCTGGAGACAGGCGGCATGGAACCGGTGGCCGCAGCTCGCGACCTTGTCCCACCCGGCGCCAAAGCACAGCGCGCACACCTGCTGCTCCGCCGGCTGCACGCTCGAATGCTCGCCGCCGCTGTGGCCCGCCATGGTCGACGGCGCTCCATACGGAGACAGCCGCGGCGGACCCGCGATGTATCCACCACTGGCCGTGCTATCGTTGCTTGTATGGAGGCTGTGCGCACCGGCATTGGGCTGGTTGTGGTACCCAGCCATGAGCGAGGCGCCCGCGACGGCCGGCGTCACGTACGGCTGCGGCTCGATCACGTTGGGGCCACCTCGCGGGACGGACTGCGAGGCCGCGGGCGGGTAATACGCTGCCGGGTTCCCATACATCTGCTGCTGCTGTTGCTGCTGCTGGTGCTGGTGGAGCGGCCCTGGCGGCGCGCGGGCGTGGCTGTGCAACGGGATGGGCTGCGGTGAAGTGCCGGCGATGTTAGCGCTGCCGAGCCCGTCGCCACCCGCGCCCAGCGCGCTCATCTTCATCTGCATGATGCCGACCTGCCGCTCCGTGAACTGCGCCGCCATGAACGTCGACGCGCCGCCGTCCGCTTCCACTCCGTAGCGGAACTTGCGCTCCATGTCTGCCGCCGAGGTGGTCGAGCTCACCAGCCCTCCGAGCGCATTCCCGTCCGGCGCATTGTACCCTGCGGGCGCGTACTGTTGCTGTTGCTGTTGCTGTTGCTGCTGCTGCTGCTGCGCATCATACGCCGAGGCATAGCCCGGCTGCGGCGCGGCCGCTCCGTACGAGCTGTAGCCATACGCCGCCGCGAAGGACGCGGGCGAGAAGTGCGAGGTGCCGCCGCTGCTGTTGTTGGCGGGCGCAGCCGCAGCGCCGGCGCCCGAGAGCTGGTACGCGCCGCCGCCGAACCTGTTGCCGCTACTGCCCGAGGAAGGCGAACCCCTGCCGAGCAGCGCCGCCTTGTTGTCCTGGAAGTGCGAGGGCGGCGGCTGTTGATGGTGCGGGTGCTGCTGCGCCGGCGACGGGTAGTTGTACGGGCCGACGTGGTACTCCTGGGGCGTCTGGAAGCGCAGGCCGACGCCTCCGGAGCCGCCGCCTCGCGCGCCCTGGAAGCTGCTCCGAGGCAGCCAGCACACAAGACAGAGGGGTGGGGTGGGGTGGGTCAATACTGAGTACGCTATTTTGGTGGAAGGCCACGGGCGGACAGACAGACAGACAGACACACACGGTGCGGGTGTGGGTGGGTTAGGTTGCCGAGTGGCAGCCGCGAGGCTTTGCACACCATGCGACGGTCCCTGTCCCGTATTACCACACGAGCAAGCGAGCGCGCCAACCTCACGAGAGGCCAAAGATACCTTTTGACGCTGGGGCTCGGCGGATAGAGCGCCGCCATGGGCGGGGGCGCGGCGGGCCCGCGCGCGGGCGGGGCGCGCGCCGCCGCGTGGTGGTGCAGAGGCGGCTGCGTCGTGAACTCGTTCATGGGGGCTCAGCCCCGGCGCCGTGCGGCTCGCCAACGCGCAGCTGGCGGCAGCGGTGTGCTTTTTTTCCCGCCCGCGCTCCCCCGCCGCGACGAGGGCAGCAGCAGCAGCAGCAGCGTTCTGCGGTCGGAGCGCGCGGAGGTGGAGGCGGCGGCCGCGCGGGGACGCTCAGGTGGCGGCCGGGCGACTACGTACCTCTGGGGGCTGTCGCGGATGGCGGCCGGGCGGTCTCGGGAGGGCGGCGGTCGCGTGGCCGTCGGCTTGTTAATGCCTTAGGTATTTACCGGACGCGGGGGCCGACGCACCACCTGCAGCCGGTCGGTCGGTCAATCGGTCGGTCAGCGTATGTATCGCGCTGCTTATTCGGGCAGGCTTATTCGGCGGTTGGTACTCGCACGTCAAGGTGCAGCAGCGTGTGCGTATACTCACCGTCAGTATCAAATCGCGCGCGTCGCTCCCGGTGAACGTGTAATGTACCAGTACATACTGTAAATTTAGGTGGCAGCCCCCGTTTTTGGCGTTTTGAAAATCAAATTTACGGTCAGGCTGGACTGCGCAGCACTCAAGTTCAGTATGGAGGAAGGAGGCGAGCGGGTATCTTGATTTGTGTTGGTGGCGTATTTGCCCCGTCTGCGTCCCGCCGACCTCTCTGCCAACCATGCAAATGACAACGAACTTAGACGGTACGCTACGGTAGTTCAAGCGAATAAGATCGCAATTCCCTCTGTTTTGCGAACTTCCAGCAATCGGAACTGAAGAAGCTTTCATACGAAATGATAGTCTTGGGCAAAGCTTACGTCTCTACGTTGCTCTTATTTGGAGGCTGCGATGTGGAGCCACGGTTTTCTTGGAAATACAAGAAGTTCAGACTTTTCTCATTAACGGGCGAAATAAGTGTTGAGCGAGGGGGCGGTCCCCTTTCTATTCTCGGCGTGTTGCCTGGACGTTCCACCCGCCTTCACTCGTGTGCACACTCCAAACTAGTATTCCGGTCACAAAAGCTAGAGCTCGAATGCCAGAACCGGACTGGCCGGCCATACAGACCGGTACCTACGTCATTCGTCACCAGCGCCGCGACCGCTATCAGTGATAGCCTATCACTCTCTGGCAAGCAGAACGGGCAGGCAGTCCGACACACACGGGCGTTGACAAGCAATGCCACTTTTGCTCCTACTGTATACGGAACTGTTGGGCCGAGCAGACGAGCGGCGTGATGGTCACCATGAACACGAACGGCTTCGGCGTTCACAATACCCAAAAGCTCGAGTGTAAAGTCCCGTTTTCATGACTGCGCTGGCGACGAATGCGATGGGATTTAACTCTTGGATCACTCATTGCGCGTACACCAAAATGTACAGTATGTATTGAAGTCACGAGTTGTGTGACTCACAACCTGTGACAATTGCTGAGCTCTTAGTCTTCGTGGCATCGACAACTTCAACTTGATACGGCAAAGGTTGCTGGGCTCATGCAAAACGTAGTACAGTTCAAACATCAGCCGTTGTGTCAGCAGTGCGTTTGCTACCCGTGCACTTGCGGAAAGACTTATGCGGGGACTCGACGCTGTAGAGTGTGCTAGGCAAACACTGGTACGGTACAATCATGCGTATTTACCACCAGTCAGCATTCCCAATCCCTATTCGACGAAGCGCGGGTTGTGCCGCTGCTCGGGATGCCAGCGTCAAAAACAATAATTTTATACCTGTATGCGCATAATCACAATTATGTGCAGGCACCACTATGTACCACTCCTGAAAAATTATTGTCTTTCAATCACACTCAATCGCCGGCTGAATCATCGTTTGAAGCATAGATTGCATATTGAAACATGCTGCTCTTGAATGTATAAGGGATACTCGGCGAATTTCTTGCATCTCATTATCTAGTGATGTGATTCATGAGGGAAGTTTGCTTCAGTTGTAGATCCTCCAATGAATCTGAGGTATAGTGAGCACGTGGCATTCAAATTCGATGTATTTGTGTACGACCGCGGCGATTGGCTGGATTTTATACAAAACAACCTATCTTTGGGCTGAAAAATAAAAGCGACACCATAGAGGTTGCTCCACTAAAGTTGCTCGCTATGTTTTTGTGACTTTTGTTCTATGCGTTTCTGAAGTTTAAGGTTTTACTCGTTGCTCTGCAAGGTTATATTCTATTTTGGGCCAGCTCATCCATACGAATTTTAATTTGTCATAATACAACTAAAAATATTGGCTACTGTTTTCAATTTGATAGGCTTGCACACATATATTGCAAGATGGAAAGAAACGCGTCAATCATTAAATTTATCATTATAGTATATTTTTAGCAATTGACCCACTGACGCGAGCGACTGGGCGAGACGGCTAAAGCTCAAGTTGCCGCGTCGCACAGGCGGTAAAACGTCGCTGCTCCACCCAGCTCCCAATTCCCAATTCTCAGTCGACCCACCAAGCCGCAAGCAGTGCAGTACTTTCCCGGTTTCTGTAGCTCCTCGACGAACAAGACAGACTCCTCGCCACGCGAAGATGCCAGTCGCCTCCATCGCCGCGTCGGTAGTCGGCAAGGCCGCGGGCTCGACGCTCGCGGTGGTGCCGCTCGTGCTCACGTCGGCGGCCGTCACGGGCTACGCGCGGTACACGGCAACGCACCACCCGCACGCGTCGTCGGAGCAGGAGCAGCGGCAGGAGGACGCGCACCAGGCCGAGGTGCTGCACCAGCACGTCGTCCACCCGTGGAAGGGAACGCGCTAGGCTGCCGCCGGCTCTGTTCGGCAGGCCTCTCGACGGCGCCCTCCACGATCTACATTATTCGCGCCGGCGTCGCTACTTTACTCCTCCTCGACCTCCCGCTGCACCACGTAGTACGAGCCTTCCGGCGTCCAGTGGACGCTGTGGCGTAAAGAGGACGACAGGAGTGGATGGGTGGTGTACGGCGGCCAAGCCCCCCTCGACAAGTACAGCGCTGCAACCGCGCATTCTGCATTCCCCTAAGCTAAATATCTATTCGTACCCGCCGCCTCTGGAGTTTATCATGTATATCCTGCATCTTGTGGCTCTCATCCACACCACGAGGTTGTTTGCGCATTCTCGCGGCCAGCGGCGCAACCACGAGAAGAAGCCGTCATCGATCGCATCTCCTTCCAGCATAAAGGGCATTGATCTGGTGGCTGGAGCACCGGATTGACGCCTATTGCCCTATTCCATGTGAGCCACACTAACCTATCCGCTCACGAACAGACGTCGCTTATGTGTCTACCTATTGAATGTGGTCCACATTAACCAAGCTGCTCGCGAACAGACGTCCGCTCGTTCGGGCACAGTACATGGAGATACACATACGCTCACTCGCATTGTCCACCCTCGGTCCGCTCCGCTCCGCGCTCTGGCCCGGCCGACCATGCTGGCGCCGCGCAGGACGCTGCACTCGACGCCGCTGCGCGTGTTCCGCCGCGCGCTGGAGCTCGTGGACGCCTCGCCGCGCGACGTGCTGTACGACCTCGGCTGCGGCGATGGGCGGCTCGTGGTCGCGGCGGCCAAGGAGCTCGGACTGCGCGCCGTGGGCGTCGAGATCGACGCGCAGCGCGCGCAGCTGGCGGCCGAGGAGGCCGAGAAGGCGGGCGTGGGCCACCTCGTGACCATCTACTGCGCCAACGCGCTCGAGTTCGACGTGCCGGCCGACGCGACCATCGTCTTCCTCTTCCTCATCGACCGCGGACTTAGGTGACGGACGACACACGCGCGCGTCGACTACACGGCGCCTCAATCACTATGGCGGCCATCTCTAACACATACGATGGATCTATCTCTCTATCAATGTGTTTGATGATGGGATGCAGTCTGATACGCCCGAAGCTGGAGCACGCGGCGCACCAGCGGCTGCGCGTCGTGACGTACCTGTACCGCATCCCGGGCGTCGTCCCTGACGCTAAGCACTTTGTCCCGGCCAAAGACGGCGCGCTGACCGCGGACGTGGCCTTTCCGATCTTCCTCTACCGGTTCCCGCTGTCGCCGACCGTCGACAAGCCGGCGCTTCCCACTGCCGCCGAGCCGGGGGAGAGCGAGACGTCGGCGTCGTCTCCGTCCTCGTCCTCCTCGGCGTCGCCGCTGTCAACACCTGCTACAGGCGCCTTCTCGTCCTAGAAGCTGGCGATGAAGGGCCCAACACGCTGGATGCTTCGTGGAATGGTGCCTGTTGTTGTTCCTTGAACAGTCACGGGGTTATCCTCGGCAGGGTCTTGCTGCTGCCCGCGCCATTGTTCGTCCTCGCCCTAGCGACTGGAGAGACCGACAGCGACCCAGCGCCGGTCGCCGACGCCGCCAGAGGCAGCGACGAGTACGCACCATACACCGCCGCGGTCGACGAGGCGGCCGCCTTCCTGGTCTTCTTCCCCTGCGGCGGCTTCTTGGCCGCCACGTTGTTGAGCGAGCGCGCCTTGGTGTCCGCCACCGCGTACCTCTCGGACGAGCTCCGCGAGCTCAGCGACGCCAGCAAGCCGCCGGCGCGCGCAGAGCGACGGTCGCTCGTGTCTGCTTCTGGCTCCAGGAGACTCGGGGACTTGCTCGTCGGCGGGTCATTGTTGTCGTCCCTGTAGCAAGCAAGCACCGTCGGGAAGCGTCAGTCCAGAGTCCAGGGGCAGGCTTTCACCGCTTTGAGCACGAAGCGACGGACGTACAGCGTGAGCGTCTCGAGCGGCAGCGGCGGGATCTCGTCGTTGTTCCGGTCTCGCGGCGGCGGCACGCGGTGCGCGTGGGTCTGGTTGCCTCCCTTCTTGACGCTCCGTGGGCCGCCCGAGAGGCCCAGTGGCGATGGCGCCGGCGCCGACAGGTCCAGGCCGATCTGCGCCTTGATGGCCGCCACCGACAGGTTGGACAGCTCGGCGCTCGTGAGCTGCTCGTTCGCGTAGAACTTGCGGTAGGACTCGCCCGTGCCGCCGCCGGGCGCCGGACTCTCGGGCCCACGCAGCGTCGACGCACTGCGGGACGAGCCGCCAGCCGCCCACACCGTTGACTGCGCTGCAGGATGGAGATCCCCTTCGCTCGCGTTGTTCGTCGACCCCGAGAGTCCACGGGCGGACGCCAAGGGCGGCGCTGCTGCCGCGTCCGTGGCCGCCGCTCGTTGCCTCAGCGCGCGCTGGAGCTCCATCTTGTGCACCTCGGCCTCCCGCCGATGGTCGCGCTCCACGGCCAGGCTCGCGTTCGCGGCCTCGGCCTCTTGCTGGGCCGCCTGCACGCGGGCAGAGAGGTCGGCGATGGTCTCGTTGGCGGCCTGCTGGCACGTTTCGAGGCGCTGCGCGAGCGCGAGCAGCTCGGCGCTCGCCTTGCTCAGCTCGCCCTTGCTGCGCTCCAGCGCCGCCTTGAGCGCCTTGCTCTCCGCCTGCCACTGCTGCTGCTGGCCCGCCGTCTGCGCGCGCACGCGCTCTGCGTCCTCCTTGAGCGACAGGCACGCGCTCTCGAGCTCTCGCTTGTCTCGCACCGCGCGCGTGAGCTCCTCCCGGTGGCGCTCCTCGAGCTCGTGCATCTCACGGGACTTGTGCTCCAGCTGCTGCTTGAGCTCGCCCACCTTGCTCTGCAGACTGTCCTTCGCCGTGGTCAGCGGCGCCAGCTTGCGCTCGCACTCGGCGACGCGAGCCGCCTTGAGCTCGACTTGTTGGCTGAGCGCCTCGCTCTCCTGCTTCTTGCTCTCGAGCGCCGAGCTGAGCCGCGTCAGCTTGAGCGCGAGCTCGGCCTCCTGCTCGCGGCTGCGCTCACGCTCGAGCTCCAGTGCCTGAGCCACGTCCTGCAGCTCGGCGTCCTTGCGGCGCAGCTCGTCCTGCGTCGAGCGTAGCTGCGTCTTGGCTGTGTCCGCGTCCTTGGACAGCCGCGCCTTGTCGAGCGAGATGGCGTCCTGCGCGCTCTGCAGCTCCGCCACGAGCTCATTGATGGTCGCGTTCGCCGCCTTTTGGATGGACGAGAGCTTGGCCTGCAGCTCCTCGACCTGCGCCGCGCCCTCGCTCGCCTCGGACCGGCACTCGTCCAGCTCCTTGGACAGCCTTTCACACTCCTCCTCGGCCGCCTTCTCGGCCACGCGCATGTCCCGCCGAAGCACCTCGAGCTGCCGCGTCACGTCCTGTGCGTCGTCCGTCAGGCGCCGCGCTTCCAGCTGCAGCGCCGACTTGGCGCGGCTGACGCGCTCCAGCTCGCCTTGTACGCGCTGCAGCTCCGTTCGCAGCGCTGTGAGCTGCTCGTCCTGCTCCGCGCACTGGTCCGCGGCCCGCCGCTGCTCGTTCTGCAGCTTGGCCAGCGCACTCTGCTGCTGCTCGAGCTGCGTCCTCGCCCCAGCGAGCGCGAGCTCGAGCCGCTTCTTGTCCGCGGTGAGCGCCTGGAGCTGTTGCTGCAGCCGCTCGCTCTCGGCCCGCGCGTCCTTGGCCTCGCTACCGCGCGCCTGCTCTAGGAATTCCTTCTGCGCCTGCAGCTGCGTCAGCAGCTCCATCATGTCGGCCAGCCGCCGGTGCTTGTCCTCGAGCGCGCAGGTCGCCTCGCGCTCCTTCTCGCCCCACTGCGCCTTCTCGGTATCGAACCGCATCTGCAGCGCTTCGTAATCGCTCGCGAGCGCCGCGTGCGCACTCGTCAGCTGCTCAAGCGCCTTCCTCTGCGCGTCGTCGCTCGCTCGCACGTCCGATAGCTGCGCTCGCAGCGTTTGCAGCGCCGCATTGAGCTCGTCGATCGACCGCTGCGCGCTCTCGGATACGTCCTCGTGCGTCTCCTTGAGGTCGCTGAGCTCCCGCTGCAGCTCTCGCCAGGACGCGCGCAGCTGGTCCAGCTCGGCCTGCAGGCCGCTCTTGGCCTGGTGCAGCGCCTCCGTCGACGCGTTGAGCTGCTCCGCCTCGCTCAGCAGCTCCTTCTTGTCGAGCTCGAGCTGCTGCGAGCGCTGGCGCTGCGAGTCCAGCGTTCGCTGCAGCTGCGCGACCTGCAGTCCGCTGGCTGCGCGTACGTCCTCCAGCTCCTTGACAAGCTGTTCCACTTGCGCAGACAGCTTGGCCTCCGCGCCGCCCGATGCCTGGGACAGCTGCTGGAGCTCACGCGCGAGCTCCTTGGCGTCTTCCCGCGTCGTCTCGAGCTCGCTCCGCAGCGCCTCGGCCTCGGAGAGCAGCTCCTGCTCCCTCGCTCCGAGGGCTTCTCGCGCGCTGTCCCGCTCCTGCTGAGCCCGCAGCAGCGACAGCTTGAGCTGCTCGAGCGTCGACGCAGAGCTGGCCAGGGCTTCCACCCACGCGATCACTTCAGGGAGGCGAGCAAGCGGAGATGACGGCGCGCCGCTCCTGACGCTGTCGCCACCGGAAGCGCAGCTATCTGCTGCCACGCTGCGCTTCCTCGAGTCTGCATCAAGAAGCTGCACCGCTCGCGCGACATGACGCTCCGCGGCTTCTCGCTGGCTCTGCGAGCGCTCGAGCTGCTCGCGAGCGTCTCCGAGCTGCTCCATGAGCGCGTGCAGCTCGCTGTTGAGCTCCTGCAGCGTCGAGCTCTTGTCCGACTCGGTCTGTTGGAGGAAGCTGTTGTCGGCCTGCGCCTGCGCGAGCTGCGCCGACGTCTGTTCTTGAGCTTGCAGCGCCTCGGAGAGCTGCCTGCGAGCCGCCTGCAGCTGCTGCTCGCAGTCCTTGATCGCCGTTGACAGCGTCTCCTTGTCGCCTTCCAGGCGACTCGTGTCCGTGCGGTGCGTCTCCAACAGCTGCGCCGTCTCGCGCTCGAAGCGCTCGAGCTCGCGCATGACGACGCCGTTGAGCTCCTCCTTCTGCGACCGCTCCTGCTGCCACTTGGTCTCCATCTCGGCGAGCTGCGTCTGCAACGCGGCCTGGACGCTGAGCTGCTCGGCCTTGTCGCGCTGCGTCTGCTGGAACCGCTCAGTCCACGCGGCTCGGGCCTCTTCTGCGCTCCGGGACTGCTCGTGCAGCCTGGACGAGAGCTCGCGCTCCCGCTGCTGGCTCTGCTCGAGCTCCTTGGACATGCCCCACAGGTGCTGCCCGAGCTCCTGCTTGGCCACCTCCATCTCAGCCACGCGCTCGTTCAAGCTCTGGAGCGTACGCTGCAGCTCCTCGCGCTCATCGTCCGAGTGCTTGGTCGCGATCGCGTGGCCGTCCTGCAGCTTCCCCACCGCGTCCTTGAGCGCGGCGACTTCATCCTCGTGGCACTGCCGGCTGTCGAGCAGCTCCTGCGACAGCTGCTTGACCGTCTCCTCGTACCCGGCCCGGCGGTGGTCCACGTCGCTCTGGCGCTGCTCGGCCTCTCGTTGCATGGCGGCCAGCTCCTCCCTGTGGCGCTGCTCGCGGCTCTCGACCTCCTGCATCGCCACTTGGAGGTCCTGCAGCGTCTGCGAGAGTTGGTCGGCGGTGTCCTGCTCCTTGGCTTGCGCCTCGACGAGCTGCTCGCTCACCGCCGCGAGCTGCCGCTTGAGCTCAGCGATCTCCGTCAGCTTGTCTTTCCACGCCGCCGCGCTGCCCTCCGACTCCTGCTTCATCTGTGCGAGGAACGAACCGAGCTGCGCGACCATGAGCTCCTTTTTCTCCACGTGGAGCACCAGGTCGTCCGCTGCTTCTCCTCCGCCGCTAGCACTCGTCGGAGGCGCCTCGTGGTTGGTCGATAGCGGGACGGAGTGGAGGCTCGCAGAGTGCGTCAGGGGCGTGGTCACGCCTGGCGGTGGCGCGTGAGTCGATGAAGGCGCCTGCATGAACTGCGGAGGAGCGTAGCTCATCGCCGGCATCGCCTGCCCTGGGGCGAGGAAGGGAACGGCGCCGGTAGGGAACCCGAACGCTGCCGCCGCGGCCATGGCCGCGTGATGGGCCTGCAGCGCTTGCTGCTGCTGCTGCTGCTGCTGCGGGTACGGATAGAACAGCGCGTGGCTCCCAGGAGCCGTGGCTCCCATCGTGTGCGTACTACCCCCGCTTGCGTCCCCCGAGTGAGTCGATGGGTCTGGTGGCGAGCCGAGCCGCTTGATGCGGCTCGTACGACTCCCATGGCTGCCCACACCTCGGTCGTCGCCTGCCGTGCGGTGGTGCTTCTTCGCTGCAGAGGGCGGCGTCGCCAGAGGAGACGACACGACGGAGTGTCTTGCGCTCGCCGGCAGCAAGGAGCGCGAGCTGCCGCTGGACTTCATGGCAACTGCGCCAGCACTCTCACGGTCGTGGTGCCTGTCGAGTTCTCGACGCAGTCATGCCAGGAGCAGCTTCCGACGCCAGTCCCTCGCTGCTCTGCGTATCGATATAGAGACGACACGTCCGAGCTAAAGATAGTGGAGTGGGCCCATGTCAGGCTGCTCCAAAATAAACGTCGCGGCCGCGATGGCATCAGCGATCGCCGGAAAGGGGTAGATCACTCGAGGCCCCTCCGACGACGCGGATCGCTTGTCAAGCCAGCACCACCGCGTCGAGCTCGCTCGGACCCTCGTATAGCTTCCGACTGCGCGGCATGGGGTCGCCCATCAAGGCTCGCGAGTGGGAGAAGACACTGACGGTCAAATGCCGCCTCTGCGGTGGCGCCAAGTGCAAGCGCTGCAGCGAGTCGGCCGCGCTAGCCAAGACCGACTCGCCCGTTCTCGGTCTGCACGCGGACTGGGTCACGGACCGCGTGCTCGGGATGATGCGGCCGTCTTCGCGCCTCATGCGCGACTACAAGATCGCCCAGCAGTTCCACAAGTACGTGATGCTCGCATGCCGACGGCGTGGTCGGCAGTATCGCCTTCTGAATGGAGCTCACACGCATGCCCGACGCAGACTGAGCATCGCCGCGGTCTTCAACTTGACACTACCGGGCGAGCACCCATACTGCGGGGACGGACTCGTCGCCAGCGGCTTCCCTTACGACCCCGAGAACGACTTGATGGCCGAGAACAGTGCGTGGTACCCGCACAGATTGCCAGATGCGTGACCACCGCCACTTGGCTGACCTTGATGCTTGTGATTACTTGTCCCCGCGCTCAGTCCGCTTCTTCAACTTTGGCTGGGAAGACATGACGACGCCGGCGCTGTCGTTCATGATGGACATTGTCAAGGTGATGGCTTCCGTGCTTCTCAATGGGCATCAAAAGGTGCGCTCGCTCTCCAATCGGTCGTCGTCGCTGGCTTCTGCTTACTCTTCGTTGCTGGCTTGGCAATAGGTCGCGGTGCACTGCCACGCAGGCTACGGCCGCACGGGGATCGCTATCGCATGCGCACTCATCTTCATCCACAACCTGCCGCCCGACCGCGCCATCAAGATCGTCCGCCGCGACCGCCCGGGCTCCGTCCAGACGTCCGACCAAGCCAAGTTCGTGCACTCGTTCTACGAGTACATCAACGCGTCGAGCGTCGTGTTCTCGCTACCGTTCCTTCACGACCGGTTCACCATCGCGCGCACAGTCGAGCAGCAGAACCTGCTTCTCCACGGCGAGAAGTGCGCGTCGCCCCTCCCAAAGATCATCGACGTGCTGTGCAGCGCAATGGAGCGAGGCATCATCGAGGACGACGCGGCCAAGAGCGTCGCACACAGCTTCGTGGCGCACCTTCCCATCTCCTCGTGGAGTGGCACCCGAACCGATTGTAGAGGTGGCTCGCCGTCACAAGAGCTCGACTCGGCGGTCGAGGAGCACGTTAAAGCCATCCTTGCCGTCCAGAGCTCGCGTGACGCCTTCGAGTCGCCACCTCCAGCACCCACGGCGCTGATCCTGACAGGATGCATGCCACTTGTGAGCGAAAGCGAGCTGTTCCCAGTCAAAGTGGCGTTCAACGTCGGCGAATGGAACTGGCCGGTAGCGCTCGAGCTGTGCGCGGCCATCTCGTACTTCCCGCCTCTGCTGCTCGACTGGCTAGAGCATCTCTCCGAGCCGCTTCTGAGCTCGGACATGGTGGAAAGGATCCTGGCGCCGTCGCAGATGCGCGCCAATGCGCCACCGCAAGCGTACTCGGACAGCAGCGCTGACGCCGCCGCGGTCCAACGGTTCAAGCCGCTGCACCAGCTCCCGGCTTGCGTCATCCGCTCGCTCGACCGCATTGTGATCTGCCTTCGGATCTTGCAGGCCAAACTCGCGCAAGCCGAGGCGGATGGCAAGAGTCCAGACTCCTCGCCGACGCTGAAGACGCCGCTGTTTGACGCAGTCTGCGTGCGCGTGGCGATGGCGATCTTCCAAGTTCGCACCCAAACCTCCGCTGCCACCATCGTGGATGGGTCCACCGACCGACCTATTGTTCGCTCTTGCGCCGATTTCCTCGAGCTTCTTGTCGCAGAATGGCTTGCTCCAAAGCGCTTGGAGCTCAATCTCGACTCGCTTGAGCGTCTCCGAAAGACTTCGAGTCTCCGCAAGCTGCATACGATGGGGAACTTCTCGACGACGCCATTTCCCGACGCTCCAACAAATGCGTCTCCACGCTCCCAAATAGCCAAGCTGTCACTGCCGGCAGAGTTCCCAGCCCCAGCGATATCTGCAGTAGCATCCAGTCCCACATTGGAACCGGTTCAGATCTCTCGTGCTCACGCGCCAGAGCTGCCATCGCCCCAGCGGTCTGCGAGAAAAGCCACGCCGTCGCCGCAAAAGTCGCCCAGTAAGACTTCTTCGTCGCCTCTCAAGTCGGACCAGCACAGTCCGAGACGCCTGCTCCCGCCTGCGTCATCCTCGCCAATCAAGACCGAAGGGATGAGCTCACCGCGTCCAATCTTAGACACGTCAAGCATGGATGAGATCGACTTACCGAGTCGCAGTGGGACCACCAGCACCGTCGGCCTCCCAGCATCAGCTCCTTCGAGGCCGGAGAAAAACGCTGAGTCCGTTTCCCCTGCGTCCGAGCCGATTTCGGCCGACCCTGGCCCCGGTATTGCCCATTCTTCGTCGGGGTGCTCGCTTCCTAGCGTCCGAGGTGTCGAGCGGTACAGAAAGTTCTCGGTGACGACAGGCTCGCTTGCCTGAACAGTAACGCACGCTGATGGATTTGCTTCCTTACCAATGCTACACCATACCTCATTGAACTCGGTAAACAGTAATACTGGGTCACAGGAACAACGCGGTGGATCCTCTTGGATAGTCGTCTGCTGAATGCTTGGCGTGTCAAGCGTACACCTTTTTCTTCATCGTCAGGATCCGAGCAGAGTCGCCCACGTTGAGGCGTCCCACCTTCTCGACGACAAGGTTGGACCCGAAGTAGTTGTCTGCCTTAGTCGCACCTTCGAAGCCGAGCTCGACGCCGTTCCGAATGCGCACTAGCGTCTTGGACGGCTCGCGACCAGGATGCGACTCCCCAGTGGCCTGGTCAACACAGGGCAAGTTGCACCGACCACATGGACGTACGTTGCGGAACTTGAGGGATCCGATGGCGAGGGTGTTCCAATAGTCGTCGGCAAACGCAGGTGCGCCGGTCAACACGATACTGGTGATCAGCAGGCCGACACAAGCGATGAGTCCACGATAGATACACAGCCTGCAGTACATGTCGCATTCGTCTGCTTCAAAGGGTGCAAAACCTGCAAATACACGTACTTTGGACGAAAGCGATTCATCGGGACTGGTTCCTTCAGGTGGAGATTCAGATCGTCGAGCGACGCATCTACAGTCAGCAGGATTGGGAATGCATCCGCGAAGCCTTCAAAGTAATGAGGAATGGTACGTCAGACAACGTAGGAGAAGTAATGGTAGCAACCGTGACGGGTAGTGCGAACCTGTCTGGTAGCCAGGGGCGTAGCGCTCGTGCGTCGGGCGCGTAAACGACTCCTTGAAATGCACAAACCGCAGCTTGCGGTCGCCGAGCTGGTCCGCCAGGAACCTGTTGATCCACTCTGCAGCTGCATCGCCTTGGTCCACGGCAGTGATGTTGGCCTTCCAAACGGTCACCTTCATCTCGGTGCCCTCCGTCTCGTGGATAATGGGGACCTCCAAGTCCGGCATCCCCACCGCAGTGAGCACGATGCCCTGTTTTGAGTTGTAGCAGTAACATTTGAATCACAAGGTCATTGATACAACCACTACCACGACAGAAATGCCACACAGGATTTAGACCACATACCGTCGGGTACTCGACAGAAGGCACGAGCTTGGGGTGCACTAGTGCGAGCTTGTGGTAGCGCCGCTGCGTGATGAACTTGCCCTTTTCGTCCGCAAACATCCACTCACGGTCGTGCAAAAGACCCTTCTCTGCATGTCGACGTGCCGAGTCGCAGTGAGTTTCGTATCTACATGGATGAACAACAACTTATACTCATCCAGCGCACCTGTGATCGCGGCCGACTCCAACCGGATGCTACCGCACGACTTGATGGGGTAGATGAAGAAATCGACGACTCGCGGCTGCACCAGCTCACTGGGCCGCACCTTAACCTTCGACTTGTCGCCCTGCAGAAGCTGGACCTCGTACGAGTTTTCTACTGGGTCGTAGCTGACCACGACGCCGTCGCCGCGCGCGTCAGCCAGTTGGACGCACGCTCCGGCCGGGAACAACTGCGCACTAGCCTTTGCTTCGCGCTCGAGCTCTGGGTCGCGCTGGAGGACGCTCACGGTCTTTGCTTCCGTCAACAGGGCGCCTTCTTTTACCGCTCGGCGAGACACCAATGCGGCCACCGCCACCGCGGTCGCGAGCGTCAGCGCGCAGACCATAGCGAGCGCCAGCGCGCTGCTACTTGAGGCAGGGGGGGGAAGGGAACGCTCTCCATGGGCGGAAGCGCCGCACGAGAGGGCGGCAATGAGCGCGCCCGCCATTAACGCCGGGCGGCGACGGAACGGCGAGAAAGGCGGCATCCGAGGTTGCTGGTCAACCAAGAAGAAAGGGCAACTGACTGCAACTCGCGGCGGCGTCATCACTGTTTGCGCTATCAGTAAATTGCAGATCCATGTGCAAACACTCGTCAAACTATCAATACTAACCACAAAGTCCTATTTTAAATCTAATACGACCCTATCTTCTGCTTATTTACCTTTTTACCTCTGGTTTCCCAGCCAGCCCTGGATAAGAGCTCTTCCTGACGACAGACAGCTCGACGGCTCCGATGGCCCCGGCGACCATGGCGCCGCTCCTGGACGCGGAGGAGCAGGACTTCCTCGTGCACTTCAACCGGACGCTGTGTCTGTCGCTGACTCCCGCCGACGCCACTGTCTCATGCGTCAAGCAGCAACTGCAGGCGCGCGAGGGCGTTCCGTCGGACTCGCTCGAGCTCTACGTGAACGGGCGGCGGCTCGCGTCGGACGATGCGCGCCTCCCTCCCGCGCCCGCGGTGGTGCGCGCGCGCCAAGCAGGCGCGCTGCTGGGCGGCAAGGGCGGCTTTGGCGCCATGCTGCGCAGTATGGGCAAGGGCTCAGGCGCCAAGGCGACGACGGACTTTGGCGCGTGCCGCGACCTGCACGGGCGCCGCCTGCGCCACGTGAACCAGGAGATCGCCATGCACAAGTGGCGCGACGAGCGCGAGCAGCGCGAGCAGAAGCAGCGCGAGGGCATCACGGACCGAGAGGTGCTGGACGAGGACACGCCGAGCGGCATCCCCGGCTGGTACCTGGCCACGCCGTCCTGGGCCGAGGGCATCAAGAAGTCGTACATGAAGCGCCGGCGCAACACCGTCATGTGCAAGAACTGGCTGCAGGCACGCGCGAATGGTCGCTCCGCGCCGCCCAACGCCCCGCGCTGGTGGGGCTGTCCTCGCGGCCGGGACTGTGACTTTGCGCACGGCGAAGAGGAACTGCGAGGCGCCGGCCTGACAGATTTCAAGCGCGCCAAGAAGCGCGAGGTGCAGCAGCAGCAGCAGCAGGAGCTGCAGGCTTACGTGAACTACGAGCGCGACGTGCCCGACGACCTGGCGGACGCCATTCAGCAGGGGATGCGCCGTCGCAAGCAGCTGCAGCGCAAGGGGAAGAAGCCCAAGGCTCCCGAGGCTGTGGACGAGCCCAAGCCTACCGCGGCTGTTGTTGAGCCTGCCGCACCTCCAGCAACTTCCATTACCGACTGGCTGGTGCCGTTCGGAGGCGACAACACGGAAGACAAGAAGGCAGTCGAGGTGACGTTCCGCCACGGACTGTGCGAGCTGCGCGGCCGCAGCAACTTTGGCACGGCCGCCGCCGCGTCGAGCCTGCGCCTGACTGCCGGCAAGTGGTACTACGAAGTGCGGCTCGTGACGGACGGCGTCGGACAGATCGGGTGGGCGGACGCCGCCGAGTTTGCGGCCAACTCGTCGACGGGCGACGGCGTGGGCGACCACGCGCGCTCGTGGGCGTTCGACGGTCGTCGCCAGCTCAAGTGGACGGACGGCAAGGAGGACGAGTACGGCGAGGCGTGGCGCAAGAACGACGTCGTCGGCTGCTTGCTGGACGCCGACAGTGGCGTCGTCGGCTTCTCGCTGAACGGCGAGTCGCTTGGCGTCGCGTTCGACGAGGGCGTCAAGCGACCGAACTCCACGCCCAGCGCGTTCTTCCCCGCCATCAGTGTCGAGCAGGCCGAGATCCTGCTGGTCAACATTGGCGCTCAGCCACTCATGTACCTGCCGGACGGATACCGCCCGGTCTCGGAGGCCATTGCCGCCCCCAAGGATGAGAGCAAGCGCAGTCCGGTGGAGGGGCTGAGCGCAGTCGGCGGTGGCACTGAAGCGGTTGCGGCCGAGACGAAGCCGCCTAGCGGAGAAAGCAAGATGGCGGTAGAGAAGGCCGCTCCGAAAGCGGTTGAGGTCGAGAAAGAGTACTCTCCGATCGATTTGGACGCGTACGAGACAGTGGACGCGCTCAAGGCGCTCGGCATGGACGCGCTCAAGGCCGATCTTCGCCGTCGCAGGCTCAAGTGCGGGTACGGGTGCCACTTCTATTGGTTCGATGTTGGCACGTTGGCCTTGATGGTTGTGACTGACATTGTCGATGCGTGAATGAATAGTGGCAGTATGGAGGAGCGGGCGATGCGGCTGCTCAGCGTGCGCGGCAAGACGTGGGATGAGATCGATGCCAAGCTCAAGGATCCCAAGGCCAAGGTGTCGGCGTGAGCTTCACACTGGCGAGAAGGATGATTGATGAGCACGCTCTTGGCGATGGCGGATCAGCTCGCGTCCGTACGCCCAGGCGCATTCAAGTCGAAGGAAGAAAACATACATACATTCATTCATGCAGATGCCGCTCGAGTGTTGAGGATCTTTCTCTATGTATGGCGGGCGATGCTGCCGTCGGAGCTGCCACGACTCACTTCTTTTGGCGAGTGGTGATGACGGACGTGGTGTAGCCGATGCTGGGCTTGAATGTCGACGTCGGCGGCGGTGGGGGCGCGAAGCCAAATGCTGCAGGGTGCTGCAGCGCACCGGGGTACCCGCCAGCAGGCTGGTAAGGCCGCATAGGGTTGGTGGCGTACCCCATCGGAGGTGGAGGCGGCGGCGCGTTGCTACTCCCAAAGCCGCTGTTGGAGAAGCCTGACGTTGATCCACTCGAGTTGTGGAACTGCATGGCCAGCGACGCAATGTCAAAGCCTCCACCCCCGACACTGGTGGCAGAATCTGAGGACGAGGAGCCCATCGAGGGGTTCGTGCTGCCCATGGAATACGGCGGCGGCGGCGGAAGCGGCGGCTGAAACGAGGGAGTAAATCCGGCGCCCGATGGCATCGCTGGCATCGCTGGTCCACGAGGATAGCCCATTGCACCGACGGGCGGTTGCAAGTGCCCACGCATGGACAGGTTGTTGTACGCAGTGTGCATCGGGATGCCACCCTGGGGGTGCTGGATCACGGGGCCGAATCCTTGTGATGGTAGCGGCGGCTGCGGTGCTGACTGCATCGTCCGGATGTGTGGCTGAGACTGGACGCCACTCTGATGAATGTTGGTTGCCTGTGTCGAAGCCACTGGCTGAAAACCCGGTGGCTGGAGGCCTGATGGCTGGAAACTCGATGGCTGAAGACCCGGTGGCTGATGGCCCGGTGGCTGAAGGCCAGGTGGCTGGGCACCTCTTGGCGGCATCTGCAGAACAGAGCTCGCAAAGTCCGCGAAGTTGAACCCAGGAGGCTGAGGACTTGACGCAGGTGGCGAAGGACTTGACGTAGACCGCAGAGGACTCGACGCAAGAGGAGCTGCCATTGTTTGTGGCTGAATTGGATTCGCTGGTGGCACGATGACACTCCCCTCATCGACCGCCAGGGCAAACTTGAAGCGCGACTGGCGTTGCGGGGGCGACTCGGAGAGCTTCAGGTCGTTCACTGCTTCTTTGATGTCGGGTTCCGGTGTTGACGCGTGCTCAACGGCTGCACCGTGCGACGCCACGTTGTCAACCATAGAGGTCTCTTCATTAGTGCTTGTAGCGGGCTTCTTCTTCCTTGGAAACACTTCTTCGGTCTCGGAAATCAACACGTCAACTTCGACCGGATCGAGCACAATCATCTCGGCATCAGCAACTGCCTTCTCGCCAATCAAGCGATGCAGCTGCATCTGGTAAGCAGGGTCTTCGTACTGGGCCACACGGAGCTGCAAGTACTGTCGGAACTCCGCCAGCTGCGCTTGCTGAAGCCGTTCGATCTCGACCAGTTCTTTCGCGAATTCGTCCTGAAGCTTCAATTTCTTGATGTAGGTCGTGGCGACGTGATACTGGCCGGTCTGAATGGCGCGCATGATGAGCGCCTTCGTGCCGTACTGCGACTGAAGATCATCGACCACTTGTCCTTCTCCATCGCCTGCCAACTCGAATTTGATAGCGTACTTGATCGCCTTGTAGAACTCGCCGTGTCCGACCATTGAGTCGACAACGAAGCGCAGCAACGGCAGGTTCGTATCCGGCTGGTCCAACTTGAACTCCCGCAAATACATGATCGAAGTGACAAAGTCCCCGACTCGAGCAGCTTCCTGGACTAGCGCCTGCTGGAACTTGACCAGCTCGTCCTTCGACTCCAGCTTGTTCATGCATTTAATCGCCAAGGTCCACTGGCGCTGCTCGAGCATGCGCACGGTGAGCACATTGAGTGGGAACTCGGTGAACAGTCGGTATTCCTGAGAATTCACACCATATGTCAATAAAATCGGGAAACATCACAGTTGGCAGCAACAACACATGTCGAGAGGTGGATACGCAGACTTACCATGACGCATGAAACTCCGTCTGCCCAGCAGCGTGTTTCAAACATGCTTGCCACTAGTGGCACCACCGGGAACGTGTCCAACAGGTTGAACTGTTTGGCAAACTTGAGGGCCGTGCGGAAGTGCTGCGCTCGAATCATGGCCTGGACGAGGGCCAGAGGCGTCCACCCGACTCTGCCTTGCTCAGAGCCCGTTCCATCAGCCGGGCTCTTGCCGAAGTCTTGGACCATCTCCTGCGCGACTCGGACAGCGGCATGGAATTGCGCCGCGAGGACCAAGTCCTTGACCAAGAGCGTGACTAGCACCTGGTTGCTCGCCATGCTCATCTCTCGAATCAACTGTGTCGCGCGCTCGAACTGCTTTGCCTCGAGCATGAGCCGCACTACGTCCGCTGTCTTGTACTTGGACACCAAGTACTCGGACGCTTCAATCAGATAGGCCGCGTCCCAGTAGTCCCCGCGCTGCAAGAGCACCTGCAGCTGCATCTCGAGCTCCTCGGGCGCCTTCTCCTCGCACTCCAAGCGCTTCTTCACCAGCCTTGCTTCGTGCACCGATAAAGCCGAAGGTGTGGGCGGGGGCTTCCCTGCATTGCCCTTTCCGCGCTGCTTGGGTTGCGAACTGGAGCGTGAGGCTGTCCGGTTCGCAACCGCCTTGCTCGCCGGCTTGCGTTCTTGGTTGCGCGGCTGGGAGGTTGCCCGCCCATTCGGACCTTCTGCCTTGGCGCTTGCCATGGCCCCTCGCCAGTTATCGGTCGGTGCTGGCTGCGCCATCTTGATGTTCGTTGCCTGCAAGCAAAGCTCCGCACCACTCGCTAAAGCGGCACCAGAAACAGGCACAATCGCAGGTAAGGCTCTGCACTTGGGGAAGGCTGCCAAGCATCTGTAAAGGGCGCTAGCGGGCCGGGAATGGGCAGTAGCTCACCCCCAAAGACGCACGGGAAGTGCGGCGTCAGCTCCAGGATACCGCTTCCTGCAGCGCAAAGCAAGAAATTCATCGCGGCGCAGCCAGTTGCGGACTTTGAGCAAAGGGAAAATTCAATGAATTGAGTCAGTCTGAACAAGAATCGGCTCAATTCATTGAATTTTCCCTTTGCTCACAGACTTGACTGACTTCAACTTTGATGCCTGATCCGACGCTGCTGCATTTCGCATTTTCCTTCAAGCGCCTGCGGGTAAATATACCGCGTGCTTGGAGCATGAAGCTCGCATCTCTGGCGGTCCATAAATACTCACGGGTGCGCCCAAGGGCCAGGCATTGTGGCTATGGGCCAAAATAGCACACGTCCGTTGTGAAGACTGTGCCGCGCCCCCGTTTTTCTCATTTCTATTCGCTTCCTCGCGCGCCAGCTGCTCTTTCGAGGTCGCTTCGTCCGCGCCTACTCGGCATTTTTCCGCCTCTCCGCCACAAAATCAAGCCACCGCCCCTGGTCAGTGGTTTCTTCGGCCATCGACGTGTTGAGCTGGGACGACAAGACGCGTATTGCATTGAGCGGTCCCCTATCCAGCCCAGCGGACAGCCATGTTCATGAACGAAGGCGCCTTCGACGACGACGCGCCGTCGGGCCGCAGCAGAGGGCGCAGGGCCTCGCCGCGCGATGATGACGGTGTGTCTGATGCAGTTGAGACGTTGAGCCTCGAAGACAAGCGCCCTGCGCGGGCCTCGGCGCTCTCGTCTGCCCATCCGAACTCGCTCAAGGATGAGGAAGACCTCGACGCAATGGTCGACGGCGACGACTACCTCTCTGGCTCGCGTTCCAACGTCATCCAGCAGCAGCGCGACCTGCACAAGAAAAAGCTGCAGGAGCGCATGGGCGGGGGTACGATGGTTGGTTTCGTAACGAGGTTCTCGATGCGCTACTGGACTCACCTGGTGTGTCACATGTCATCAGGAGTTGTGCGCACGTCGCTGCCGAAGCAATACTCCGCGCCTCGCTCGCTTGACATTGACGAGATGCCTTCGTACGTCCCGCTATTCGACCACACGGGGAAGCTGTTTCCTGTGTTCACAACTTCATGGGCTAATAAGTTTGCGTTCTCAACTGTCTCTAGCCGATTTGGTCTCGACGACGATGACGAAGACAACCCACCAAGACGTACGGCGGGATCGCGAAATGCCAACGCTTCACGGGGTATCGACAGTGTGAGTCCGTACTCTCGTCGCGGAGTAGACGACACCGACGATGACGACCGCCCCTTCCGTCGTGGGGGTTCGGCGCCTCGTGATCGAGATAGCGGACGTGGAGGGCGCGACGACCGTGAACGCGAACGCGAGCGTGGCGGGCGTGGTGGCGCTGCTGACCGGGACCGTGATCGTGACCGTGGAGACCGTGATGACTGGCGCAAGGACCGGGACCGGGACTACGGACGCGACCGTGAGCGTGAGCGTGGTCGCGACCGCGAGCGTGATGATCGCGGCCGGGACTGGGAAGATGACGACACCGACCGTGACCGTGACCGCGAAAAGGATCGCTACCGTAATGACATATCCAAGGGTCGAGGGGTGTCTCGCAGCGAGTCTCGCGACAAGGATGACTACTCCGACCGCCGCCGTCCTTCCAAGGATTACGGTACTGCGCGAACCGAGAAGGCTAGCAAGCGCAGGTAAGCGACGTGCGATATGTAGCGAAGATGTATTCGTATTGTGCTAACGTTGCACGGCTCCCTGGCTGGTGGATCGGTTCAAGTGGAGGGCGTGGTGACCGTGATGACGAAGAAGAAGACAGACGCGGCGGTCGCCCGGCCAAGAATGTGCGTTTTAGCTTGTATCATCGCGTGATTGTTTCCCACGGCCACTAACCGCGCGGTGATGCTTGCTGAAACGGGCAGACGAGTGCGCGTACCCGCTCCCGCTCGCGCTCCCGCTCGAGGTCGCGGTCTCGCTCTCGCTCCCGCTCCGCGTCTGCAGACTACTCATCCGATGATGACAATGCTGCGACGTCCAACGATCCCACGAGCTCGAACAAACCGCGCGCCGCTCCCGTAGTGAAGAAGCCCAAGCTCGATATTACGGACATGCGCGCGTTCATCATGCGCCCAGTCCCAAAGGCGTACGATGTGGTCGAGTGCTACATCGAGCGCAACAAGTCGGGCGCCAACAAGATGTTCCCGGAGTACTGCCTGTACATGAAGGAAGGTGACCGCTTCCTTCTGACAGCGAAGAAGCGCCCGAAGAACCGCACGAGCAACTACCTCATCTCGATGCAGCGCGGAGACCTCATGCGTCGCGGGAGTGACAATTACGTCGGCAAGCTGCGCGCGAACTTTTTGGGAACCGAGTTCACCATCTACGACAGTGGCTCCAACCCCAAGGACGCAGACCAGCAGACAATCACGTCCAACCCGGCTGGTATTCGCCAAGAGCTCGGGATCTCCATGTATGCTGCGAACGTGCTGGGCCATCGCGGACCGCGCAAGATGAAGGTTTGCGTTCCGCGCGTTCGTGAGGACGGCACGCGCGTTGTGTGGCGTCCGCTAGGCAAAGACGACGAGATGATCAACAAGTGCAAGGAGCAGGACCACACCAACTTGACGTACCTGATCAACAAGCCGCCGCGCTGGAACGACCAGGTGTGCGCCTACGTGCTCAACTTCAATGGGCGCGTCACAATGGCATCCGTCAAGAACTTCCAGCTGGTGACGCCCGAAGACCAGGAAACTGTCGTCCTCCAGTTCGGCCGCGTCGGCAAGGACCTCTTCACGATGGACTTCAGATGGCCGCTGTGCCCCATGCAGGCGTTCGCCATCACGCTCAGCAGCTTTGACTCAAAGCTCGCGTGCGAGTAAATCGACCCGTAGGTTGCGAGAGGCCGAGGACCACGATGAGCAGAGACGACCGACGAAGAGACCAGCTTCGACAGCCGGACACTCCCAAGAACTTCCACTTCTAGTATGAGCAGATTGCGGCCACGCACGGAATGTGTGCGGCCGCTACCGTGTCGACGCCTGTCGAGGCGGTACTGCATACCTTTGAATACCTCCATCTTGCATGCTTTTCCAGTCTTTAGGCCAGGATGTCGGTCATCATCTCACGTTGTTTTCAGCTGGCATCAGAAGAACAAGAACGGAAGGCCTCAAGGTGAGTGCGCTCATGCGTTCAATCGGCTTCTTCGACTCTATTATGACAAGCAACTCATGCTGCAGCATCTCTTATGTATTTGTGTGAGGGAGTACGGGTGCTTGAGAGGAGAAACACGCCGGCTAATAATAGCCCCGGCTGAAAATGCAGGCTCATGCCTTTGCTCGCTGTCAACCATACACCAGAAGGCTTCATACACCAAGCATGCCAAAACGCGTGGATGAAAGAGTGTACCGCTCGACGGTGGCGGCTTGGAAGCTCGCGGCGCCTGCGACGGTCCAGGAGCGGCGTGCTATGAAGAAGGTGGCGCAGCCCGAGCACGCGTACACGGGGTATGTCCCACAGTGGACTGAAGAGGAGCCGGGTCCGGAGAAGCGCCGTAATGCGCCGATCCTGGGCTACAAGGGCCACTTGCGCCACGCAGAGGACTGCGTCGGCACCACCTTCACCCGCGGCGTGGAGATTGCAGCGCATCCCGGAGTTCTGACAGCCAGTGACGTTGCCCACCGCGAGTCTCCGTTGGCGCCGACAAGCACTAAGCACTTGAATACGAGGAAGCGTATCGAAGGTCCAGGGTCGGGGTATGGCGAGTTTGCGGATGCGAGCGGGTATGGCGAGTTCGCTGCCCCTGACTCGGGGTACGGCGCATTCGACAATGCCAGTGGCTATGGCGCATTCCGAATTCCACCTGGGCAACTAACAGCGGCCGATGCCGCTTCTGGATACGGCGCATTTGACGGCGCGAGTGGGTATGGAGCCTTCCAAGGCCCTCCCAATGGGAATGGCGGTTCTGGTTATGGTGCTTTTGAGGGCACAAGTAGTTATGGCGCCTTCCAAGCCCCTCCAGGCGGCACCGATGGGTCAGGGTATGGTGCATTTGATGGTGCGAGCGGCTATGGTGCGTTCCAAAGCGCCCCAAAATCTCCGAAAGACAAGTCAACACCTCGATATGGTATGTTTGACGGCGGGAGTGGCTACGGCGACTTTGGCATCGCCCCCCAAAATGATCGTGGCGGGTCCGGATACGGAGAGTTCGATGGTGCGAGCGGATATGGACAGTTCCTGGACGCACCGACCAACCAAGATCAACCAGAGGAGCCTTCATGTGGTGACCGCCACGTGACGCACTCTCCTCGGCGCGGCTATCCGGAAGGGAGTACGACTGGGATGCGCTATACGCTGGCTATTCGCGCGTGCGGTGGTGAAGACTCTGTGAAAAAGCTCTGGCAATTGGCCGCGCACGCGATTTTGCAACGATACATGAAGCGCACTGAGCTGCTGCAGGCCGTCAAGCGCAGCTTTGAAAAGCGCGAGCGAGAGAGTACGTTGCTGAATAGTCACCTGCATAGTCGCTTGATGTGGGTGACGATGTCAACGTTGTGTTTGACGCTCTGTTGTGGCACTCTTTAGACGGCGGGAGGATGACCAAGGAGCACCTGAAAGAGGCACTTCAGAGCCTCTCATGTGTCTTGACCGACGATCAGGTAAGCTCGCAATGGTCCCTGTGCGCACCTCTCTTGAGAAACGATCATTTATCCTCGAGCCTGTGATGTGTCAAAGGTTACCGCGCTGTTTGGGACGTACGACACACGCTGCTCGGGTGCGAATGCTCGTTTCCGCTGTGATATCCTCGCATTTGTTGTCGATACTGAGATTTGTAGCGTCATCACTGTTCCCTGCCTGCACTTGACAACCAGGGACCGTGCCGATGGATACCCTTCTAGTCGCACTGACAAACCATCTCACTGCATGAGCTTCATCAAAGGACTGCTAATCGCTTCGAAGTACGTTTTCGTGTGGATATATGCCTATTCTCATGTGTTTGCTCGACTTCATATGCCACAGGTAAAAGATGCGCACTGCAGTGTCGCCTCATTCAATTACTTGTTGATGACGGACTACACCGCCACTCGTGCACCTCAGTCAAGCTCGCGTTCCCCACTTCACGGCAGTCGAGTCAACATTCAGGCGCGAAGACCTCGCTGTCTCGAAGTGGTATGATTTGCCTATGCGCGAGCTCTCTTCCCGGTCTTCGTAGTTGTGATGGAAGCTCGCAGCAGCCTCCTCCAAGTCCAGCGCGTCCGCGTTCGCGCGCATCCGGATCAGCAGCACGACGCACAGGAGCAGCAGCAGCAGCAGCGCACACACGCCGGACCACGCGACGCCAAGCGCCGCCGACCACCTC